>JXCR01130599.1:188968-200013 GCA_002079205.1 Phalaenopsis hybrid cultivar
AAGCCTAGCAAGAGACGAGAAAATTGATAGAATCGATGAGTTAAAAAAAAAAAATAATAATAATAAAATAATAATAAAAAAAAAAAATTACGACCTTGATCTTCCTGAGCTGGAAGAGTGTCCGCCAAGCAGGGGAGTCGCAGCAGTTGACGGGTTCGAGAGTCAGTAGGCTTACAGTATGTGCGGAAGAAGCCGTGCGGCTATTCGGCTTGCAAAGAGTTTTTAAGAGACGAGCAGCTCGGGCTTGTTCANCTATTGTACCGAGAAACTATACGTTCATCCAAAGAAATGCATTCCAACACTTGATCGTACCCAACGTAGGAATTCAAATGGACCTGACCAAAATTGAAGCCATTGAGCTAGACCACTGCGATCATTCACAGAATTAAGACGGTTTTTGGGGCTATCATCATTCTACCGTTGCTTCATTAAAAATTTCAGCACTGTCAGCGCTCCTCTCAACGAGCTTTTAAAAGGCAAAGTGTTCACTTGGCCAAGCACCGCTCAGATTAGCTTCGACGCACTCAAAAAAAGTAACTCAAGCACCAGTTCTAACCTTTCCAAATTTCACACAACTATTCGAAGTAGAATGTGATGCATTAGGCGTCAAGAATCGGGGTTGTACTGAGCCAGGGCGGTCACCCCATCGTTTTTTTCAAAAAGAAACTCAACGAGTCCAAGAGGAAGCACTCAATCTACGCCAAAGAATTCTACACAATTGTAAAAGCACTCAAACACTAGAGCCACAACCTATTGACAAATGAGTTCACCTTGTTTACAGATCATGAAGCCTTGAAATTTCTGAACAACAACAATAAGCTTAAAGGTTGATATTAACCTGTGTAGGATTTTTGGCATCATTCAATTTCATACTTAAGCACAAAGATGGGAGACGAAACCGCGTCGCAGATGCACTAAGCAAGCGTCACTTATTAATCAACTCAATGCAAACAAGCGTCATGAGGTTCGAGATCATCAAAGGCTTGTAAAGCAAACGAAGACTTCAAAGATATATGGGAACAATGTCAGAAAAAACTGACAGGACAATATTACCGTGCATATGGATGACTGTTCTACCGCAATAAACAATGCATTCCAAGATTTATAAAAGAGAATCATAATGGAGGCCTCGCTGGCCATTTCGGAGAGAAAACTCTCACCCTCGTCAAAAAACACTTCTTCTGGCCTCGATTAACAAGGGATGAAGAACACCACATCCGACAATATAGGATTTCCCATTTGGCCAAGACAAGAGGGCAAAATACATGGTTGTATATGTCGTTACCTATACCAGAAGCACCCTGGGTAGATGTTAGCATGGACTTCCTACTGGGACTCCCAGGACACAGAGGAATAAAAATTCTGTAATGGTTGTAGTGGACCGATTTTCAAAAATGACACATTTCGTATCCTGTCATCACATACCAGACGATTCTCATATCGCTGACTTATATTTCAGAGATATTGTTAGATTACACAGGATCCCCGAAACTAATACCTCTGACAGAGATTTCAAATTTCTGAGTTACTTTTAGCGAACTTTATGGGACAAGTTAGGCGCCAAGTTCCAATTCAAGTCAGCAAGTCATCCACAGACAAACGACAGACTGAAGTAGCGAACAAAAGCCTGGGAAACCTACTGAAATGTTTTGTGGGAAAGAATATCAAACAATCGGATCTCCTTCTCACCCAAGCAGAATTCACCTACAACAAATACACAAGTCGGACAACGGAACACAGTCCATTCAAGATTGCCTACGGCCACAATCCACTCACACCACTTGATCTGGTTACACTCCTACAAACATCGGAAATCTGCCAAGATGCTACAAAACGGGTTCACGAAATCCAACAAATACATGAAGAGGTTGGCAAAGAAATTGTTAGATAAAATAGAAAATGTAAAGCAAAATAAAACAAATCAAGGAAAAAGGTGACTTCAAAGAAGGCGGCCTCGTCTGGATCTGGTTGAAAAAGGAATGATTCTCCGTACGAGCTTTTGGAAAACTGAAACCCATAGCAGGACTGATCATAATTTTGTGAAAACTTAACGACAACGCATACAAGATTAACTTACTAGGGGCACTACAATATTTTTGTCGCATTCAATGTTGCAGATCTCACTCCATACTTTGAGCATCCAAAAGCTTCGACAGTTGAGATCGAAGTNGAGCTTTTGGAAAACTGAAACCCAGAGCAGGACTGATCATAATTTTGTGAAAACTTAACAACAACGCATACAAGATTAACTTACTAGGGGCACTACAATATTTCTGTCGCATTCAATGTTGCAGATCTCACTCCATACTTTGAGCATCCAAAAGCTTCGACAGTTGAGATCGAAGTTCCCCCAACCCCAGGAGACTGACGCGGGGCTCTGTCGGTCAACTTTTCGATAGATATAGATAGTTTTGAAAATATGAAATATGAAAATAATTTTTGAGATTTANCCCCAGGAGACTGACGCGGGGCTCATATGAGAGCCGGTCCAGCCGGCTCTCTTGGAGGGGGCCCCATCGACCCTCCTTCCTTCTCTACCATCTTCTCATTGCCTTCTTTTCCCCCCTTGTTGTTGACCTCCTTTTTAGTGAGGTTTAGTCTTCCTCTTAGAGTTTAGTATCTAGCCTTAGGAATCTCCCTTTGACTATCCTAGAGCCTTAGAAATGGGACCCGCCTCATTTTAGAAATTCAACATACTTTTGTACCCTTTTAGAGTTTCAAGTGTGTGGTATCGACTTCTAGCGCTTAGAAGGGTGAAACCAATATGAGGGAACCCAAAAGGAGTCCCTATAGAATCTTTAAGCCTTAGGGTGGCCTTTTGCACAATTTGCACTCTCGCGCGCACAAACTTCGCAATTCGGAGAGTCGACACGTCCGATCACTACAATTCGCACTGCTTGCACCGGTATCTGTCGAGGACACGAATAGATTTTGGAGAAGATCGATCGCAGGTTGAAATGTTATGAATTTTGAATTTTGACGTGTTTTTGACCTGATTGTCGACGATGTCGTCCGAGCGACCCTGGATGACAAAACGAACTGCAGCGGTGCGTCCGGAATGTCGATTTTGCCTAGGGAGGACACCCATTTTGCTAAAGCTTTGCGCGCGAATAGATTGCAGGGAAAATTTCCTAAGGAGAGGAGAAGNAGAGGTCTCAATTGCAGCTTGGTTTTCGACCCTTGCTGGGTTCGGGTTTTAGCCTTGCTTGGCTCGGTTTGGTNAGAGTTAGATTGGATTACTTGCTTAGAATGGTGGAAATATAGCATGACATAAGTGTTATTCTTTTATCTATTTGCTTGAGATGAAATAGTGGCATATTCCTATTACTGTGAATAGGAAGGTTGAAACATGACTTTGAGATAATTTTAGCTCTTCTTGCAAGCATGTTGGGACATGTATTATGAAGTTTTTCATCTATTTTTTTTTATTTATTTAGCATGAGAATATTACTCTAACTTTTATTGTNGGAGTTAGATTGGATTATTTGCTTAGAATGGTGGAAATATAGCATGACATAAGTGTTCTTCTTTTCTCTATTTGCTTGAGATGAAATAGTGGCATATTCCTATTACTGTGAATAGGAATGTTGAAACATGACTTTGAGATAATTTTAGCTCTTCTTGCAAGCATGTTGGGATATGTATTATGAAGTTTTTCATCTATTTTTTTTTATTTATTTAGCATGAGAATATTACTCTAACTTTTATTGTGGTTTAGTGTTAGAGGTCTCAATTGCAGCTTGGTTTTCGACCCTTGCTGGGTTCGGGTTTTAGCCTTGCTTGGCTCGGTTTGGTTTTTAACTAATCTGGAATTTGATGAAAAGCTTGGGTTGGCTTGGTTTTACCTTAAGATGGCTGGAACTTTAATTTCTGTTAAAGCTCGAGTTTTTTATTTATGCTTGGGCCCTGTTTTAGCCTTGAGTGGCTCGGTTTCTGGCTTCCATTGGGGCTCGGCCTTACCAGTTCTAGCTCTTGATTCTCGCCTGATTATGCGGCTTATTTTTGTTTGATTAAGGGTGTGGCTTTATCCTTTTTGCCCTTGTTGGTTTTCGGTTTGCCTAAAAAATGGCTGGGTTTTGGAGAGAGNGAGTGGCTCGATTTCTGGCTTCCATTGGGGCTCGGCCTTACCAGTTCTAGCTCTTGATTCTCGCCTGATTATGAGGCTTATTTTTGTTTGATTTGGGGTGTGGCTTTATCCTTTTTGCCCTTGTTGGTTTTCGGTTTGCCTAAAAAATGGCTGGGTTTTGGAGAGAGTTTTGTCTTGGGTATGTGAGTTTTAGGGATTTATTTTTGGCTTGATTTCGGAGCTCAGTTTTTGCCTGGTTCTGCTCCTACCCGAGAAGTGGCTTGGGAGTTTAGTTTGGTTTGTTTTTAGTCCTACCCGTGAGCCTATTGTGGGGTTGCCTGTGACGGTATGGCTCTTCTTGTTGAGTCTGAGTGGCTTGAATTTGATTGTTAAATCAAGTTTGTCATCCCAAAAATTATAATCACTTTAGTTATTCTCTTATGTATGTCAAAGGAACATAACAGCCGCCTATGGTTCTTTTTGCTTGCCTTAACCGTGAGCCTTACTTGTTCCTTGGGTCGCCTTTGGTCGTGGGCCATAGCAGCTGTCCCTTGCTGCCCTTAGCCGTAAACCTTACTTGTTCCTTGGGTTGCCTTTGGTCGTAGCCCCTGGCAGTTGTCCCTTGCTGCCGTGAGCCTTACTTGTTCCTTGGGTTGCCTTTGGTCGTGGGCCTTAGCAGCTGTCCCTTGCTGCCCTTAGCCGTGAGTCTTAATGGTTCTCCCTTCCCTTTTTGGTTGCCTTGGCCGAGAGCCTTACCTATTGTTCATCTCTTTGTATTGACCCTGGCTGTGAGCATTTATTTGGTTATATGAAAAGATTTTATGCTTATTTGATATATGAGGCTATTGATTAAATTGAAAGTTGGAAGATTCTGATTTCTTGCATGAGTTTGGGAGTACTAGTGGTGGTATTCTCCGAGTTATTTTTTTTTCTTTTGTGAAGTTTGGGAGATTTCTAAGCCTCATTTTGCAAAAACATTTGATTGACTTGATTAATCCTACGTCTTTGGGGTTTGAAAAATCAGCGCAAAGTGACTATTTATGTTTGTTAGGAAAGACCTTGGGCCCTACTTTTCCAGGTCTTTTCGATAGGAGTTTTGAGAACTGATCTATTCTCCTTTTCGATGTTTTAAATGAATCAGTGCCTCATCTATCTCACCCCATTTTTGTTATTTTCTTTTCCTTGCTTTTTGGTTCGGTTTTCGATGCTTATGTCCGATGCATAAGTGTCCATGTATAGCCTTTTGTTATACGTGAAACCATCAAGCAAGGTCGCAAGTAATCGTTTTGAGGCGTACGGTGGTGATGATAAAGACACACCGAAGATAAAGCAGAAAGATGTCTTATCCTATAACATCAAGATCCAGGTATTTGATGAACAATAGGATAACGGTATCCTTCNGTCGCAAGTAATCGTTTTGAGGCGTACGGTGGTGATGATAAAGGCACACCGAAGATAAAACAGAAAAATGTCTTATCCTATAACATCAAGATCCAGGTATTTGATGAACAATAGGATAACGGTATCCTTCACCGACATAAGTCTAGCGGGAGTTGGCTCTAACCTCCTCAGGTTGTTGGCAGTCCCACGCCCGACAGTGTAATCGACTCGTGGACAACGAAAATTTCTTAAAAAAAAACAAGTTTTGATAAATCCTTTTCAAGCAAAAACATACTTTTCTACGAAACAAAAATTGAAAACTCTTCTTTGCATGTTAAAAACATAAAACATACTTTAAAGCTGGTTGTCCACCTGACGAATACCTGTTTAGGCTGGGANAAACTCTTCTTTGCCTGTTTAAAATTTGTATGCATGTTAAAAATATAAAACATACTTTAAAGTTGGTTGTCCACCTGACGAATACCTGTTTAGGCTGGGAAGTAGCCCTTTAGGTGAGGTTCAAGACACACTTCTAGACGAGTGGCGGGTTCTATACATTCGGGTGACCGAGTAGCCTTCGCGGACCCTCGAGTATAAATATATATCTGAGTCTAGCCTCATACGAGTGTTTGCGGTCCCCCTCACTCGAACTTTTTTTTGTTTTATCGAAGTTTTGGGACAGGGCACTCGTGTTACTTTTCNTATTCGGGTAACCGAGTAGCCTTCGCGGACCCTCGAGTATAAATATATATTTGAGTCTAGCCCCATACGAGTGTTTGCGGTCCCCCTCACTCGAACTTTTTTTTTGTTTTATCGAAGCTTTGGGACAGGGCACTCGTGTTACTTTTCATTTCTTTTGGGATTTCTCCAAGATTTTTTAGGATTCTTTTTCTTTTCTTTTACTTGAGTCTTTTCTCGTTGATTTTCTCAAGTTTTTTGTCATGAGTCGTTGTTACACTCTTCTTCGGATTTCTTGGACGACGTTTCTTCCAGACTTCGTTTTTTGCGATGCGTTTAGACTTGCTAACTTAAGGAACAGCGGGTCTCACGGGCGTACATGTTTGTTTTACATTTTACAGCACTTCATTTTTCTATTTCTACCTGCTACTGTTCTTTCTGTACAACATGTTATACTTGTCATGTTTCTACCTGCTACTGTTCTTTTTGTACAGCNTTTTTTGCGATGCGTTTAGACTTGCTAACTTAAGAAACAGCGGGTCTCACGGGCGTACATGTTTGTTTTACATTTTACAGCACTTCATTTTTCTATTTCTACTTGCTACTGTTCTTTCTGTACAACATGTTATACTTGTCATGTTTCTACCTGCTACTGTTCTTTTTGTACAGCATGTTATATTTGTCATGTTTCTACCTGCTACTGTTCTTTCTGTAAAGCATGTTATATTATTTCTATTTTTATCTGCTACTGTTCTACATGCATCCTACCGTTTGTCCTGTATTGCATATTTTATATCATATAGCTTTGAGCATGCCTTCTTTTTATATATGATGTTTAGAGGACTATTATCATAGGGTCGTTTGATTTGACATCATAACTGGACACCCTAGAAAACTTAAACTCGTCACAACGAGTAGCTTGGAACTAGCGCAGTGGGCAGCACGACCATCTTCAACAGCAGAACATGTATTCCCCAGTTAAACCATTCTTTTCCTAGAAATTAAACAAGTCATAGGATTTCGAGATAGTCTGCTTAGCGCAACATAAATCCTCATTTTATCTTTTAGGCCTTTGCACAGCCACACTGTGCAATTTAAGCCCTAACTCGTTCTAGGTTCCGAGGTTGTCGTCCGATACAACATAAATCCTCATATTTTCTAGGCGACTTGTGTGACAATGTCACGCAAGTATAAGCCCTAATTAAATAAAATTGATAGGATGAAACACTTGAATAATTTCTTCTTAAAACTGAAGCCAAACNTGTTTGTCCTGTATTGCATATTTTATATTATATAGTTTTGAGCATGCCTTCTTTTTATATATGACGTTTAGAGGACTATTACCATAGGGTCGTTTGATTTGACATCATAACTGGACACCCTAGAAAACTTAAACTCGTCACGACTTGTGTGACAATGCTAAACCATTCTTTTCCTAGAAATTAAAAGTCATAGGATTTCGAGATAGTCTGTTTAGCGCAACATAAATCCTCATTTTATCTTTTAGGCCTTTGCACAGCTAGACTGTGCAATTTAAGCCCTAACTCGTTCTAGGTTCTGAGGTTGTCGTCCGATACAACATAAATCCTCATATTTTCTAGGCCACTTGTGTGACAATGTCACGCAAGTATAAACCTTAATTAAATAAAATTGACAGGATGAAACACTTGAATAATTTCTTCTCAAAACTGAAGCCAAACCATAGGATAGACTGGGAAGCCACCGAGGTTCGTCTCAGGATCTGTGGTCTCCCCTAGTTTCTCTTTATTTGGATTCCTCAACAATATTCCAGATTCGAGTCTCTCCCCTTTCACACCTCTTCGTCCGATTTCATTGAAAAATCCTATCATTTTGACTTCTTTGAAGATAGTATTCCCTGATTTTTATCGAGAGTTTTCTTAAGTGATTTCGATCATTTAAGATGTAATTAACTATAGGGATTTGCCCTTATAGGAAGTTTTTTTGAACTCAGCCTAAAATAAACCTTATTTAATTCTTTATATTAAATAGGAAAACTTGTCGGCAAATAAAACGGTTTCAAAGACCAAACGGATGTCATATATTTTTTAGTTTATTTAATCGAACCTCATCCTCAAGTTTTGTGTTTATCNCCAAACCATAGGATAGACTGGGAAGCCACTGAGGTTCGTCTCAGGATCTGTGGTCTCCCTTAGTTTCTCTTCATTTGGATTCCTCAACAATATTACAGATTCGAGTCTCTCCCCTTTCACACATCTTCGTCCGATTTCATTGAAAAGTCCTATCATTTTGACTTCTTTGAAGATAGTATTCCCTGATTTTTATCGAGAGTTTTCTTAAGTGATTTCGATCATTTAAGATGTAATTAACTATAGGGGTTTGCCCTTATAGGAAGTTTTTCTGAACTCAACCTAAAATAAACCTTATTTAATTCTTTATATTAAATAGGGAAACTTGTCGGCAAATAAAACGGTTACAAAGACCAAACGGATGTCATATATTTTTTAGTTTATTTAATCGAACCTCATCCTCAAGTTTTGTGTTTATCCCTCGGGATAAATACAGGATTTGAGGTAGAGCGCTCTTTCATTTAAACTGTTAAAAATATGAGGTCAGTTTGATTTCATATTTNGATACAGGATTTAAGGTAGAGCGCTCTTTCATTTAAACTGTTAAAAATATGAGGTCAGTTTGATTTCATATTTTTCTAAAATTATACATATATATGTAAATTAAACGTCCTTCCGAAGCGGGGAACGAGATTTCAATTCCGGCGACCGACAGCTTCTTACAAGCAAACCCCTCCAACTTTAATCTTTCTTTTTTTTTAGCGTCGACACTTGCATGTCCTCCCTACTTAGACCTTCAATATTTCCAAAGCCTTCCTAAAATAGAGATCTAATTTTTATTCCTTCTCTTAATTTAAAACCTTTCTTAAAAGGCTAAAATCTGATTTGATTTTCCTTCTTTAAATCTGAGATCTTGATTTTTTTTTATTCTCCTTTCTTAATTTAATTGTCTCTAAGTTGGGTCAAGTATGTTATAAATAGAAGTTGATGTGTCTAGAGTCAAAGGTCTTGATTTTGAAATATAAATTCAGTTTTATCTGAGTGTTTTCCATCTGAAGGGTGTATATGACGACGAGGAAGGTGCTTCAGTTGTAATCCCGTCCGACGTGGTGTTTATCTTCGTCGTTTTGATCTCTCCCCGCAGTCCTTCAGCTCGCCAATGTCCTAGNCAAGGGTTGTATATGACGACGAGGAAGGTGCTTCAGTTGTAACCCCGTCCGACGTGGTGTTTATCTTCGTCGTTTTGATCTCTCCCCGCAGTCCTTCAGCTCGCCAATGTCCTAGCACCTTTGACCATCCATACGGTAGCTTCCCTGCCACCTGCTACTCTCCCAGAAGTGTCATCAGTCCTCAGCAGTCACCCACCTGCAAATTACTGCAGCCCTGTTGCTCTCCCTACCCACTGAGGACCCCTGCAGCTCCCATGCAAGCCCTCACAGCACCTATCGTCTCTCGCACAGCAGGTCGCAGCCCCACTCAGGCTTCCCCAGCGCCACTTACCTACAAATTATTGTAGCCCTGCTGTTCTCCCTACACATTCACGGCCCTTGCAGCTTCCCTGCAGGCCACGCAGCACCTGCTGCCTCTCCCACAGCAAGTCGCAGCCCCACTCAGGCTTCCCCAACGCCTCCCACCTACAAATTACTACAGCCCATATGCTCTCCCTGCCCGCCGACAGCCCTTGCAGCTTCCCTACAAGCCCTCGCAGCTCCTACTGCCTCCCACACGACAAGTCGTGACCCTTCTCCACCGTTGTTCGTGCCTCTGCCATCAGCCCTTCACCGCAGCAATCAATTCCACATCCGACGACATTCCTACTTCACTCCAGNACCGACAGCCCTTGCAGCTTCCCTACTGCCTCCCACACGACAGGTCGTGACCCTTCTCCACCGTTGCTCGTGCCTCTGCCATCAGCCCTTCACCGCAGCAATCAATTCCACATCCGACGACATTCCTACTTCACTCCAGCTACGATTTGACGTCATTACTATCACTACCCTGTTGTCCTATGTCTTCCATAGCAGCCCCCACCACTCTGGTTTGCACTGCAGCCACCTACCCAGCCTCCAACGACGTTCATGCTTCTCTCCAACTATGGTTCGACATTGTTACTACCACTGACCTACTGTCCTGCTTCTTTCACAGCAGCTCGACATCTCTCCAACCTTCATCGTAGTCGCCGCTCCAAGCCCNCTTGCACTGCAGCCACCTACCCAGCCTCCAACGACGTTCATGCTTCTCTCCAGCTATGGTTCGACATTGTTACTACCACTAACCTACTGTCCTGCTTCTTTCACAGCAGCTCGACATCTCTCCAACCTTCATCGTAGTCGCCGCTCCAAGCCCNCGACCCCTGCAGCTCCCATGCAAGCCCTCACAGCACCTGTCGTCTCTCGCACAGCAGGTCGCAGCCCCACTCAGGCTTCCCCAGCGCCACTTACCTACAAATTATTGTAGCCCTGCTGCTCTCCCTACACATTCACGGCCCTTGCAGCTTCCCTGCAGGCCACGCAGCACTTGCTGCCTCTCCCACAGCAAGTCGCAGCCCCACTCAGGCTTCCCCAACGCCTCCCACCTACAAATTACTACAGCCCATATGCTCTCCCTGCCCACCGACAGCCCTTGCAGCTTCCCTACTGCCTCCCACACGACAGGTCGTGACCCTTCTCCACCGTTGCTCGTGCCTCTGCCATCAGCCCTTCACCGCAGCAATCAATTCCACATCCGACGACATTCCTACTTCACTCCAGCTACGATTTGACGTCATTACTATCACTACCCTGTTGTCCTATGTCTTCCATAGCAGCCCCCACCACTCTGGCTTGCACTGCAGCCACCTACCCAGCCTCCAACGACGTTCATGCTTCTCTCCA
>JXCR01130599.1:224638-241458 GCA_002079205.1 Phalaenopsis hybrid cultivar
AAAAAAAAACATAACACCGGAAGAAAAATGCTGCACAAGCTCAAAATGATAAAGCATGTAAAGAACTTCAGNTTGCCTATGTTTGTCCATCGACTCAAGCCGACCTTATCTGCCGTCTGACAATGTCGCTAGACACCACCAACTACTATCATCGAGATTTCCAAATCAAGGCTTCAATCATAAATGTCATTGATGACAACAGCAGGTAAAATTCTACTCAAAAGATGTTTGGTTTGGCTGAATTTAGAAAGCATGCAAAATAAATCGTCCTAAAGTAAATGTTAGACAAATAATTTATGGAGGACATGAGCTATGAAGTAAAGCACACTAGTTCATAAAATTTAAGTCAAAAACAAAAAAATGACTTCATAAACTTTGCAAAAACAAAGTTAAGTTTTATCATTTTACCAGAAAGCTCCTTGATCAAAAAATGAATACATTATCAACAAATAAAAAGTAAGAAAATTTAACATCTCCGAAAACAGTTAGCACATCGAAACATAAGATATATGAAGAAGAGCTAAACAAGATTCCCCAAAACAGACTTCTTCCATATGCTGCTGGATCGACATAGAATTAGCCAGTTATTCCTCTAATAAGACCATCGAAATAAATAAAAATATTAATCACTCGATTATGATTCACAAAAAAAAGGAAAAAAATTATAAAAAAAAACATAACACCGGAAGAAAAATGCTGCACAAGCTCAAAATGATAAAGCATGTAAAGAACTTCAGAAGTGATCAAACAGAACAATTGAAGACTTTAAAGCGTGTATCAAACAGTACAAGAACTCTAAATATACCTGAAAGACATGCACAACAGGCTTGACTTGCCAGAACAAGAGAATTTTGTGGTTCTCCACCCATTCATCTACAGATAATATTGGTTTAATCAGAAACTATATAGAAATAAAACTGTGCTAAAAAAGATGGCATACCTGTGTCGCAGATGGTTATTCTTTCAACATTTTCAGTGAGAAAAGAATCATCAACTGGCACTGGAACTGGACCATCAGAATAGCTTAAATTTCTCTTTTCAAGCATCCTAAACAATGAGAATAAAAAACAGCATCTCAAGTAAAAAAAGAAATCTTGAACAAAAGATACAACCTCATCATAAAGCAAACAAAGGTCAAAAAAAACCAAGTATACAAACAAACAAGTGCTCAAAATTCAAATCATCCAGTCAATAAAAAGCAAACAAGCTTCTTTAAACAATATTTATAGTTTGACCATAGTTCAAATTACAAGAAAAAAAAACCCATATCATCATAATAATTAGCATTACCCAAATATTTAAGGTAAGCTGTATGAATACTTCATCATTTTGTTCGTGTTGCAAGAGCGACAACAATCTTTAGCTTAAGCAAATCCTTATTTGCAGCAACTAGTTATATTCCCCCTTCTGCGTACCAATTTACTTCTATTCATGTGATAATGGCAAAATCTACCAACCCATTGGTGCACCTTCACTCCATTATCACCACGTGAACCATTTAAATATATTTTCTAAAATCTTTTTAAGATTTATGATTTTTTTTTTTTGATGCTTGCATCCATGCACAGAGGATCCTATTTTCGTTTCAAAAATTAATTTAAAAGTGCCCATATTCTACAATATATCGAGGCAATTCCTATTTTATCCACCCAGTTTAATACACTAAACCTATTATTCTATTTTGGCTTTCTTTCACAAAATGGCACCAAAGTATCTAAATTTAACACATGTAAACATCACTTCATAATCTAACATTATAGCAATTAACTTCTCATTAACCTTGCACTCTCCTTATCATTACATTTGTAGTCTTCTGGCCATTACTTTTTTCTTTAACCCGTCATCTTCACTTTCAAAATTGACTACTCTAGAACTTAAATTCTTACACCTACATTTGATCAACTTGTTTATAAAGGGGCATAATTTTTTTGTCCAACTCTTGGTACCGGTTTCACATCAATCTATCCGATTTCAAAAGTTTCTCTTATAGTTAATCTACTAATATTCATTAAATAGAACTAGATATAATAAGTATACTTCCTATAAAGCACATCCATAAATTAACACATGGCCTGCTTCTCCAATTTCTTAAATATCTTGGGTGTCCGCCATAGCTACTAGACATGATTTCATCTCCCAAAACACCTAAAAAAATAAGATTAACATGTATATTTGTGAATTCCAAAGAAGGAGATGGAAAATATAAGAACACATGGCATTGTTTATGGTTCAGAATATAATATTAAATCAAAGATAATAATTATTGGACTAATACCAAAACTTGCTAGAATTTTCTACTCATAAGTTCATCCCAATGTGTTGCGTGAATTTATACGATCATATCATTAAAGTAATCAACTTCATAAATCCTCCAGCAGGAAACATTTCATAATTTAAAAAGGAAATACCACGTCTCTCCATTAAATATAAGTTTCTTGCATATCCTTTCATATAAATTATGTAAATGATTGATGAATGATGCAATTTAAATTATATAAGATCAACCAAACAACAAAAATACCAACACACAAATGTACATTCAAATTAAAACAAATATAATACTCTATAAAGACCATGGAGATAAATAGTCTTCATAAATTTATTTAAAAATACTTAAACATTAATAGTGATAATTATGATTTAGACTTGACAAGAATGATCGAGGTTTAAATTTCAAGTTTCTTTTAAGATAATCATAATAAATAAACATCTTGAGATGTGGAAGCAAATTAATTCACTCCATATGATATTTTTTAGAAATTTAAGGATTAAGAAAACAAGAGCCAAAGATGAAATTAATATAAATTTTATTATACATCAAATGAGTAAAATTTTGTAGATAATTGGTCAAGGTTATGTTATCATATTGCTCATCTAATTCATCAAATTCAATAGAGATGATTTTGATGTGGTGTTGCTTCAGCGCGTCTAGCCGAGCGCGACAAGAAGCAAGCCGGTCCAGACTTCACGCTGGACCGGGCCGGTCTGGGTCGATTATTATACTAGCCCCTCGTACCCCCATGCCCAACTCGCTCCACTGCTACCATGGACCCCCTCTACCGGCGTCCTAATCTTACGACGTGCCTCCTAGTCGTTGCTCAACTCGTCAAATCCCTTCCACTTTTTCACCTACTTCCTTCCTGGGATATTGCCTTGGTTGTTTCCCTTTTTCCTTATGCATGTTCTTTCTTAAGTCTAACCAGTTGTTCTTCGTGATTTCTGATTCCAAGTTTGCCTCCACGTCTATACCTCTCCCAAGGGTTGTGTTCGACGCGGAAGATGATTTGGTTGTACCCTGCTTAGATGATGACTACCTCCCCACTCTACCTTGTTGTCAGCAACATTCCAGCACCGCTCGTCCACACTTTCGTCTGTCGGACTCCTCCCACCAGCTGCGGCTCTTGTCATTCCCCCACAGCAGCCACTGTCCTGCTACTCCTTCAAACATCCACCAGTCGGTCGTCAGCCTTCCAAGGTCCTTCCAGCAACCTCCACCTCTCTTGACCGCACCTCCCCACCTGCCAGGTCCCCCATCAACTTCTCAAGCAGGTTGCTCCACCTCCTAGGGCATCTCCACCGTACGTCCACCATTGCCAGCGCCTTCCTAGCAGCAACCGAGTCCCTCTAAGCCCCTTTCAGCAGGTTGTCAGCCTCCACCTCTCACTGCCACGCTGGATCCGCCGCCTTATCTTTTTATCTCGTGCTTAGTTAAATTTTGCTTTTGTTATTTCATGTACCACTTGTTATTTTGATTGTCGTTTATGTTTTGTATCGTTTACAGTTTATGCATTATTGTTCTGAGAATTCATCATTGTACTCGTTCTTAAATTCAGCAATAAAATTTGTCGCGTCTAAGTCTTGATTTGGGTTAACTCCAATATCAGATTATCAGATTTGATCTGGTTTAAATTTTAAGAAAAAATTATATTTAAATTAAGCAAGTTCATATAATATTAAAATTACATAAACATAGTAAGAAAGATAATAGATCCCCATATGCAAAAAGCTGGTCTCATGTTGGCACAAGAATATAACTTCTTCAAAATTTAGAAGGCTAAGATGTATTATATCCAACCATGAATTTGTTTCATCAAAAAAGAAATCAAATAGCATTGCACTTCTAAATCGCTCGGACCCCGATTAATAATTGGAATTATTCCCTCAATTCACAAATAAAAATATAGAATCTAAATAACCATCATCAAGTCCCATAAGCAATATGATAAAAACCAAAAAATCCAAAACTACGAAGCGACTAAGATTAGAGGGAACCATCACATAACACCAAGTTGTTGTTGATAACATATCACAGAAGCCATTTAAGGAAAAAATAACACAAGCCAAACAAATAAGAGCCAAATAAAGTTCTTGAACTTCTCAAAATACAATCACAAGTTCTAACTAAAAAGAGAGGCTTTAAATATAGAATTTGAATCACGTATAATCTTACACTACTAATTTAATCACATGTGTGTGTGCTATTTTACTACAGAATACTTAATAAACAATATTTACTCTCAATAGTATGCCTTTTTGAAATAAAAAATAATACAAAACTCTATTGTTCTCCTTCTACACTTATTCATTTATTATCTTATCACAATGGTGGCCACCATAGTTGATTTATCAAATATAAAATAAAATTGATTATTTCTTTTTAATTTAATTTTTTTCATCTTCATTTCAACAACAATTTCCACAAATCATTATATTGGAGCAAACCAGAATACCCTCTAGCTATTAAAACCCAAATAAAATTAGTTGTTCTAAAAATACAAAAAATATTGTTTGAATCATCTGGCATTCCCTGCATTTAATTTGCTAAAGATATTCTAAAATTTTGATTTGTGCCAAAAACATGCAACAACATCCATAGAACCACAACAATGAGCAACATAATGAAAGACAATATGTTCATCTAAGCATAATTAATTGTGACTAGTTTTGTACAACATAAAATAACAATAAAAGAACATTACCAACACAATCCCTAGTTTCAATAATTTCACTAAAATGACTTATTAATTGTATTACTCATATATCTCACATGGCTCTGTAAGTTTTGATAAAGTATATTGATTAGTATTTAAGTTTTACTTAACATAACTTTTTAACAATAAATTAATTTTACTAACTTGAAATTATATATCTTATTAAAAGCATATCTTTCATAATATTTTCATTTGATCACATTTCAAAATAATATTTCTATTATGCTATAATGCTTTCGCTTTTAAACAGAACATGTCTCTTTACTATTAATACACCTAAATCAATTAAAAGTTATTAATATCCTTTCATTGCACTTAGCCACTCAATAAAACTCTTTTTCTACAATATTAGTTAGAACCTAAACTATGGTATAAGTCATAAAAAATTATAACATCACTTTTGCTTATTATTATCTCAACAACTCATTTGAATTCTTTAATTTTACAACATTGCTATAATATTTGTGTTATATCATTCTTAAAAGTGAGTTTCTTTTAAAACTTTTTATGCTTCCTCATTGAACCACCAAATCTACTTACAAGCAGAAAATTTATCATAATAAATCAATCATTTTCCCCCACAATCGGTTTAGATAAGCTTTCAAATTCAAATTGACCTCATTTAATAACAAACTTCTAGATATTAACATCTTCTAGACTATTAAGTAGTACCATCTTATACGAAAACCTATAAACTTTTTCCCACTGTCTTAAACTTCAAAAGTACTGCATATACCACTAAAAACAAAATAAATATAGCGAATAAAATTGGTGGTGCAAAGAACTAGCTGTACAATTCTTAGGGTAGTCATGATAAGTATTAATTGAAAACAACAAAATTGAACGACAGGCCTAAGTGTAAGGGTTGAACCCATTGTTATTAAGATTTGCTTGTTCAAATTTAGAAATAGACATTCTTCTATCAAAAAGAACTTACATAGATCATCATCGTTGACCCAACAGTAGGTGAGAATCTCGACATTAAGAAAAAATAGCAGAAAAAGAACAACATGTCCAAAGTTTTTCATTAATAAACTAAATTTGGGTGATCTGAACATTGAGCTAACCGAGTTATATTAATTTTAGCTATTGTAGTTTCTTTCTCATAGAAAAGTGAAGCTAACATTTCCGACAAAAAAAAACAACAAGCCTTTATCCCGCTAAGTGGGGTCGGCTACATGAATACTTTTCCTCCATTATGTCTTATTGAGCATCATATTTCCAATTAATTCTAATAGATTAAGATTATTTTTTATACAATATGCCCTCTTTTAATTCTACCTTTGCTTTTCTTAACATAATTCGAATATAAAACATCTACTCTCCTAAGCAGATTATCAAATGGTAGACATTTAATATGAAAAACCATCTAAAATGACTCTCTCTAATCTTGTCTAACACCGGAGCTACATCAAGCTTTCCACGAATATATTTGTTTTGCATTTTGTCTCTAAGTGTCAAGCCACTCATCAACCTAAGCATTCTCATCTCAGCAACACTTATCTTTGTTTTATGCTTCTTATTTAAAGACCAACATGCTGCACCATAAGCATTGCAGGTACACCGCCGTCTTGTAAAATTTTCCTTCAAGTCTAAGCGGTACTTTTCTATAACACAATAGGTCAGATGCATTCCTCCACCTCAACAAACCAACTTGAATTCTACTAATAACATCCCCATTTATATCACCATCACTTTGAACTATAGACCTGAGATATGTAAAAGGTTCACACCTTTTAATGAATTGATCACTCATAGTTACAACTATGCCACTTGAGTTGCTACTACTAAAATTACATTCTATATATTCAGTTTTAGATCAACTCAAACGAAGGTCTTTAGACTCCAATGCAGACTTTCATAATTTAAGTTTTTTCTGAACTTTTTCTCTAGGCTTATCAACAAGAAAGATATCATCAACAAAAAACATACACCAAGGAACATCCTCCTGTAAAAGTCTAGTAAAAGCATTCATAACAAAAGCAAAAGGATATGGGCTTAAAGACGATCTCTGATGCAATCAAATTGAAATTAAAAAAAACTTAGTCATCATTTTTTTGGTCGAACACAAGTAAAAAATCTAGTATGCATGTCTTTAATGACTTGAATATAAGTCGCATCAATATTTTTCTTTTCTAGAACTCTCTAAAGAGCTTTCCTTGGAACCTTATCCTATGTTTTTTTCTAAATTAATAAAAATTATACGTAGATCCTCCTTACTCTCTCTGTACTTCTTCATCAAACCTCTCAATAAATGTATAGATTTCAAAGTAGACTTGCCCGACATAAATCCAAACTGATTATAAGAAATCATTGTATCAGGTCTTAATCTATGTTCACTTACTCCAATAATTTTAAAGTATGACACATTATTTAATTCCTCTATAATTTGCAAACTCTTATGCATCCCCTTTATTCTTAGAAATGAGACCAAAAAACTCTTCATCCAATCCTCATTCATCTTTTTAGTTTTCAAAATAATATTAAAGAGTTTAGTGAGCTAAGAAACTCCCAAATCTCCTAAAATTTTCCACACTTCAATTGGGATAACATCAGGTCCTCCGGATTTTTCACCGTTAGTTTCTTTAAAGCCTCATCAACTTCCTTTGTATTAATGTAACAGTAAAAATAAAAAGTTTATTATTATTAACAATATTAAGAACACTAAGACCGATCATACTTTTAGAAATTTCATTAAAAAGTTTATCAAAATAGCTCACCCACCAATATTAAATATATTCCTCTAAGAAAAGCACTTCTAAATTTTCATCTTTAATACACATTACGTGAATTAAATCTTTATTTTTCTTTTAACTTTGTTTGATTAGTATAAACATATATTGTTCACCCTCTTTAGTATATAATATATTATAAAGATCACTAAAAATAAAATTTTTAGTTTCACAAACTATTCTCTTAGACTCCCTACATCATATGCTATTTCTAGTTCTTTAAGCTTTTACATTTAAATAAAATTTTTACAAAAAATTTTATTATAATTTATCTTTTATTCTACATTATTATTCAACCACAAATTTTTTGTAATTATAAAAATTTTTCTACATTCTTATAATTTACCTTTGATTCATCAAGTACAACTTTTGTCACTTATTTAATAGTTATTTTATCGTGCATAGAATTAGCTTGTTCAAGAACATCTCAAATCTTAAATCTTTAAGTATACTGATAGAAATAATTTTATTTGTCTTAAGTGACCACATCTAATTTTATGACAATATTTCAATATTTTCTTAATCTTACAACTCCTCGTCTTAAAATTCAGAACTTATAATCAATAATAAGTACTTAAGTTTTTCCTTGAAATGACCTTACAATCTTTACATTATCGACGATATCTTTTTCTCATAAGAAAATAATCAATTTGTGTTTTATTAGATTCATGCTTATAGATAATAACATGCTCATATTTTTTTTAAAATAAAGTATTAGCAATAACAAAATCATAAGCTAAAGAAAAATCAAATATGACTTTACATTCTTCATTAATCACTCAAAATCATAATCATCATGTCAATTTCTAAATCTCTTTCAATAAAAATTCTTCTAGGTTATTTTAAAATTTTTCTAAAATCTTGTACCACTCTACTAACATGTCAATTTAAATCTCTTTCGATAAAAATTATTTCTTCCAAAGATATCATTTGTATCAATTCTTCTAGGTTATTTTAAAATTTTTCTTTTCAACTTATATTTAAACATAATTGAGGACCATAAACATTTTTAACATTAAAAATCTTAGTATTAACGACAATCTCCAGGGCTGTAATTCTCTAATTTTGAAGCTAACATTTCCACTCCCAAAAAAAACCAAATCAATCACCAATTTTCCCTTTTCTAAACGCTAGCCAGCTTCTTTTCATCCTTAGCAAACNTATATTTAAACATAATTGAGGATCATAAACACTTTTAACATTAAAAATATTAATATCAACAACAATCTCCATGGCTATAATTCTCTAATTTTGAAGCTAACATTTCCACTCCAAAAAAAAAACCAAATCAATCACCAATTTTCCCTTTTCTAAACGCTAGCCAGCTTCTTTTCATCCTTAGCAAACNGACAATCTCCATGGCTATAATTCTCTAATTTTGAAGCTAACATTTCCATTCCAAAAAAAAAAACAAATCAATCACCAATTTTCCCTTTTCTAAACGCTAGCCAGCTTCTTTTCATCCTTAGCAAACCAAGCATCCCAAATCCCATACTCCGAGGTCCATTCATTTTATTTATTATTTATAAGAATTTATAGATGTGATATTAAAACTTAATTAAGTTTAAATTTTGACTTAAGTGATATCTAAAACAATAAACCTTTTAACAAGCATTTTAATTTGTGTGTATTTAAAAATAAAACAATTTGAAAATCATTAAAATAGCCTATTTTAAAACTAATTTACCTTGGCAAATTTATCGAGTCAAACTCTTCAAGAATTCGCAACTTAATAACCTCACCAAAAAGAGTTTAAAATGCAGGTTTCAAATGGGTTGGACCGCTAGAGATGATGCCCAACCAACAGCTCCTTTAGATCCCNAGTTTAAAATGCAGGTTTCAAATGGGTTGGACCGCTAGAGATGATGCCCAACCAACAGCTCCTTTAGATCCCNAGATATCTAAAACAATAAAACTTTTTACAAGCATTTTAATTTGTGTGTATTTAAAAATAAAACAATTTGAAAATCATTAAAATAACCTATTTTAAAATTAATTTACCTTGGCAAATTTATCGAGTCAAACTCTTCAAGAATTCTCAACTTAATAACCTCACCAAAAAAGTTTAAAATTCAGGTTTCAAATGGGTTGGACTGCTAGAGATGATGCCCAACCAACAGCTCCTTTAGATCCCCACTCGTTAGTACATGGAATCACGTTCAAAGATTCATTCGAGTGGCTCATGTGATTTATGACTTTGATGGGTCTAGTGCCTTCTAGCATAGTTGAGCAAGTTTCCAGTGTCGGTGCCTCTCATGGCATCTTTATGTAATGAGTAAGCAATTGGTGCATGATACTTAACGAATAAAACAAAATTTTAGTTGAGGGTGAATGATGGCATATGTGAATTTTTCTCACATAAGAAGGAGATTGCTAAAGAAAGAATAATGGATTTAATTCCACATTGAATACGTGAAAATATATATGTTCATTAATTCATGTAAAAATTTCAAGCAGTTAAACATCAAATTCATGGTTTTAAAACAAATTTCACCAGCGGTATATCAGACTGAATCTTGTGAATATTATATTTAAGCCTCAAATTTCAAACTACTATGAAATTGGAATTTCGTTCTCTGGCAGATGTCATAATTTTTCCTGTGGGTAAACAGATACGAAAAAATAAAAAAATCACCATAATCCATTTTCAAATGTGTAAGCANAAATATTGGATTTAATCCCACATTGAATACGTGAAAATATATATATTCATTAATTCATGTAAGAATTTCAAGCAGTTAAACATCAAATTCATGGTTTTAAAACAAATTTCACCAGCGGTATATCAGACTGAATCTGGTGAATATTATATTTAAGCCTCAAATTTCAAACTACTATGAAATTGGAATTTCTTTCTCCGGCAGATGTCAGAATTTTTCCTGTGGGTAAACAGATACGAAAAAATAAAAAAATCACCATAATCCATTTTCAAATGTGTAAGCATTTGCCAAAATTACGGCTTTCCTCCAGCTTAAACAAATTTTTAAGTGAAAGAGATGGAGAGAGGAGAGGTTGAGGAGAAGATAAAGAAAGGAACCTTTCCACAGCTTTGCGGACATCTTCAGAGCGAGCCGTGCTAAAAGACTTCATGCAAACCTCAACTGTGACAGAAGAGCAAACAAATCAAGTGCGATGAAGGGATTGATGAGAAAATTAAGGAGCACGAAAAGGGTGGCGGAAACTGCTTAACCTGAAACGAGAACCTTGTCGTCTTCCGGCGCAATTGAACTGGCACTCGCAGAAAGGACAGGCTCCGTATTGGAGGCATTCGCCTCTTCAAATACCTCTTCAGATACGTTTTCGGAGGCGTTATGGACGATGACCTCCATAGGAGAGCTCATTCTGATATTCTCGTAAGACTATCAGAGATCAAAATTAAAATGAGGTAATTCGATTAATGGAAAGCAGTTCATAAAGTCTGGAGAGCAAAAACCCTAGCAAGAGGATTCATATCGACCTTTTGAGCTTCCCTCGCCTCCATTTTGAACTCGGAAGCAGAAAAAGGCGGGCCCCACGACTTCAAGGCTATGAGAATCGTAATTTTATAGGTAACAACACAATGACCAATTCATGGACTGCACTGCAGGATTTGTTGGAGGTCATCCTCACGATTATCCTACAAGACACTCGCCAGAGGGGACTATTCTTGTTGCGAGAGAAAGATGGCCCATCCAGGTGGCTTTAGGAGAAAGAAGGAGTGTTGAGGATGCGGCGGTTGAGGTCGAGACATGGCTTCAACCGGCTATGAGTGGTTTCTCTTTTGAAGTGGAGAACCAGAAAAAGCTGATGAGAACATTTTATCTTATAACACATCTTAATAGGGGTGAATTCTATGTATCTAGCTTGAATAGTCTTTTGCATTTCTCTTTTCAGCAATTGAGATCTTGACTATCAATTCTGTATGGTGGTCCTAAGGATGACAAGGAGGTTGTGGACCAGGTTGAGATCGAGAAAATGAGTAATGGACAGGTTGTTGTAAGGGAGCAGACGGCAGAACTGAGTGCATCCGAGCAAGTTGCTGAGCGGGATGCCGAGGATCAGGGTGTTGGAGCTAGCATGTCAGCAGTCAAGTTTTTTCTGGTGTTGTGAGGGAGGAGGAGGCGACCAGAGGGCTCCGCGTGACTTCTGACATCATTCTTCGTTGCCTTGCTGAGATGGATGAGTGTTTTCTCGTTACATGCGGTATTCTTGAGGAGATGGTGATGAAAGAATCACTAAGCTTCTTGAGAGGGTAGTTGTTATCATGCCCTTGCCTAGCAGGCTTTGCACTTCCCGGTTCTTCTCTTGGACAAAGTCGGGGAGGACATCAGGTGGTCTGCACTCAGAAGTTGAAGCGCAAACTCTCTATGACCGGAGGGAGATTGAAGCTGTCCCTTGAGGGGCCGCAAATAGATGTCCAACAACATGAGGAAGAGGTGGCAGCTCTTTTAAAGGAAAATAAGGAGCTTAAAGAAAAAATGTTTTCGATGGTCACAAAGAAGGCGTATATTGAGGGTCTTTCATTCCAAGTTGTTGTCAGTATTTCTCTCACGATTGAGAGGTTTGTGAAACATATGCTGGTGAATCCTAAGTGACAAAACATGGAGGAATTTGGGAAGGTTCTCTCAAGTTCTGAGAGCGGGCAGGAGTCTGCATATCAAGAGTTTGTTGCCCCCGAAGGGATCAGGGAGGCATATTATGGGGAATCCTCAAATGCTCGGGGTTAGAGCAGTCCTGTTTTAAATGTTTTTGTTCCTTTTTTTTGTTTCGTTGTAAAAGAATAGTGACAAATAAAATTTAGATTACTTCTTTTTAAAAGAATTTTTTATTTCCCCCAAACTTGAATTTTTAAATATTTTACAGTTAATTCCATAAAATGTAGCAGGAAGAAAAAGTAAAAGTTGAATATACTAACTACTACAACATCCTATCAAATTCATATACGTGCATAATCAAGATAGAATGACTGTAGGAGAAAATAAATCTAGCCTAAAACATGCTTGCAATAATATTAAACTAAAAGGAAGTATACTAACTTTAAAATTTATTTTTTTTCCAACCCCCAAACTTGATTTTAAACATGTATAACATTCAATACAGAAAATATAAGCAGGAAGAAAAATAGTTCAGAAATTCTGTCTATCACAAACATCTACAAGTATTCATCAGGACGTAACAATATACAATAGAAAGTAAGTCTAAACTAAAACATGCTCGATAAAATGGAAAGAAAGGTCTAACAAGCATAATAGGTATCGTCATAGGAATATAGATATTTATGTGTTCTCCAAATCTTTATATTATTGTAACACAAACACAAACACACATGATAAATGAGGACAATTCTTCCTTTAATTCAATGCATCTCACTAACTTCCAATTTCTAACGGAATCATTATACATGTATATTGGGTACTTATAAATAATTTTATAGATTCTAATCCCAAAGATAAGATTATCCCTGATATATTGGTTCACGTGCACCAACCTCAGGCATCACATTTTCCCATTAATTAAGCACCTCTAGTAGTTATAAGGATAGTGTAAATTCATCCACATGTTACTCATCAAATAGGTTAGCTACTCCTATCAAATGAAAACAAAGTCAAAGAAAAGAAGCAACAAAATTGAGATGGAATTGTCGTTGCTAAAATTAATGATCTCTTGTAAAACATAAGTCCGAGTGAGACCCGAGTCGTAGTGGACTCGTTAATTTAACTACTACAAGAGAATATATAAGTCTAGTCATAATAAGAGTTAAAGAATCACTTCCCTCATGACACACAAAGATCTAATCAAACCACTAGCAATCCAAACATCTATTAATCATCAATCAAACTAATCAATCCACACTAAAGTAAACACAATACAATACTAACAATCATAACTCTCTAGCACACTAAATCAAACCACACTGATAACTATGAGTTGTCTCTCATAAAACGTTTTGTTTAGCGTCGCCAGCCCGACAAATGATTCCACCCTGATCAAAATTCCATTTAAGTAATCCTTGATCAATCACTCAATCTTTTCCAGATCCAGGGATTCCTACAAAGTCCTTGAACTTAAATTTTTCTTTCAGCTCTTCCTTTTTAGATTAATTCATATCCTTGTTCCTCATATTTCCTTATAGATCCAATATTCTTCTAGTGATTTCTCAATTTTCATATTAATGTCATCCTTAAATTTTATAAGAAATGGATCTTTATAAGATACTTCAAGATCTCACAAATTTTGGATCAGATTTTCTCTAGATAATTCAAATTCTGGATCAAATTCTTCTAGGTTACTCTTTTGTTTAGGGTTGTCTTTCAATTCTTCCTCTTGGTACTGAGTAAATGGTAGATGTGGTCTTTTTATATTTATCTTAGTTGAGGAAATAGGTTTTTCTAATTCCTTAGGAATTTTTTTCATTGGTCTTTCAATCTCCTTATCCTCATCTCTAAACTCAAAATTCTTTTGAAACATATCCTCAAATTCTCTTCTAAATATTAGTTTGATAATTTTAAATTGCTCATCATTCATCTCCCTAGGGTTTGTCTCAGAGTTACTAGGTAAAATCTTTGGGGGTAACAGTTAATTGCATTAATAATCTGCCCCAGTTGGTTTTCTATATTCCTTATTGTGGCCTCTTGATTTTCCAGCTCACTCTTTTAACTTTCCAACACATCCTCTTCTAATAGTGACTCCTTCTCATATGGGTTGGAGTTAAATTCATGCGGAAAATAAAGTTTATTATCATAATAGTCATGATTATTCCAACTACATGTCTGATTAAATTGATTATCTTCCCAAAATTGGTCTTCTCCTCCAAAATTATTATTCCTGTTAAAATTCAAATAATTTTCCCAACCTGGATTGTAACAATTGGAATAAGAATTATGTATCTCATGGCTAGTTTCAATCCATTGTCCAAATGAATTTTCCTTAATAACTAGGGATCCTTGAGGATATCTATTTATGTATTGATCTAACTTCCTCTCAATATCTGTAACCTAAGAAATTAAAATTGTGAGAATATATTCTTGAAAAATTTCCACTCTCTTGGGGTTTATTCTTTCAAAGCAGCTAACATTATAATCCAAATCTGAATATTCATTATATCATTGATCCGTCATTTCTATATTAAATTCATAGAGTCTTTTCAAATCTCTCCCAAAAGTTCTCTCCAAATCTGACTAGTCAAATTCAAGGTTTGCAGCTCTTGAACTATGCATACAAATCTAAAGACTTAACTAATATGACAGATATCAAAAAAAATTTTAATATTTTAGATTTTCTTTAAAATAAACACATTATATAATAATACTATAAATTCTAAATCTAAGTCTTATCGGTTTAACTAAAATTCTTTTAAAGTTCTTATCAAAGGTTCCCAGACAACGGCGCCAAAAACTTGATGTGCCCTTGGTGTGTGTTATTTTTCTGCATGTTCTATGTCAATTTAAATCTCAGATAACAGTGCCAAAAACATTACTTGTCCCAAACTTACGCTGTAATTTAGCTTCCAAATATATGGCCAAAATCTTAACCGAATTTATATTAAGTATTTAATGTGCAAAATTAAAATGTTATATAAAATATATAAAATAGTTCACACACTAGGGGTTCTACGCAAGTCCAAGTATCGCTTCAAGTAATATAGGGCTTACTTTAAAAAACCCAGTATTGATCTACAGAGAAGTGCATGAAGAAATCTCTTAGGCTAATTCTAGTCTACTACTATCAAGTCTTAGTTTAGAAGATGGAAATTCTTATGATAATAATATAAATCACAATAATCAAACTGTAAAATTAAAGTGAGAAAGACAAGTTAAAATGGGTTTAATGAATGCTAATAGAAATTTAACTAAAAGAACTAAGTTTACTAAACTAATTTCAAAACTTCAAAGTTAAATTTACTAAGATTAAACTAAGTTTTGTGATGAAGAGTTCAAATTTAAGGAAACATCATTCCTCTTTATAAAGAGTTTCTGGGGCCTTGCCTTGTCTTTGGGTCGTGGCACTAGAGGCGACAAATTCTTTCAACTTCTTCTTCTTTATCAGCTCCTCGATCAGGCTTTTCAGGTGTCTACACTCCTCCATGTCATGTATGTGATCTCTATGGTACTTAAAATATTTTCTGCTATCCCAAAGAAAAGTTCCAGCCCTCATTGACATTACTTTTGTGAAGAACTCCTTATCCTAGATGACGTACACTATTTCTTCCATGGATGCCTTGAGTGAGGTTTTACGGGAGACCCCTTTGTTATACGAGGGTATTCACAGTGGTATGATGATCAACGGTTCTCGGCCTTAGTCTGTCACCTCTGGCCCTCACGAAGCTGAGTGAAGTGATTGTCGGGGAGACCCTCGTAGTGGATGCAGATGGATGGTTTTGCGCTTTGTTTGGGTTGTCCTCTGCTGTCTTGTGGTGTTCGTTTTTGGTGTCTCTGTTCGGCGGGCTCAGGAGCGTTCTCATAGGTGAGGATGTATGTTTTGGTCATCTCCAACAACTTGACCATGATTTGTGGCTCTACGAGTTCGAGGTCGAAACAAAACCTCTCTGACCTTACTCATTGAATTAGTGCGGCCTGGGCCATGTCAGGCTTCAAGTCCTTGGCATCTAACGTTTTGCTCTAGAAGCATGTGATAAACGATTGTAGAATCTTGTTGTCCCCCTAATTCAAGTGTCACAAGGATCAAGCACTCTTCTTAGGCCTCAAGGCACTCACAAATTGTGATATAAAAAGACTTCTGAACTTCACAAAACATGTGATTACCCACGCGAGCAATCTGTCAAACCATCTTAATGTGGTTGATCTTAACACCGTGAAGACGAGCTCACACTTGAGGACATTAGAAATTTTCAAGAGGCATATGAATGATTCGAACGATGCGATGTGGTCATAAAGATTGGCCTGTCCTTCATATATTTATAAGGCTAGCATCTTGAATTTCTCTGGGGGTTCAACTCTGAAGACCTGTATGGAGAAAACATTCTTCGGCTGCCTCTATACCTTGGTTCACACCAGTCAGTTGCTCTCCTCCTACATTCTCTTGGTATAGACCGTCGTTGAGCTTTTAATACAAGTGGATCGCCCTCCTTCCATTGTTGGCTGGTGGTTCCCCTTGAAGG
>JXCR01130599.1:241484-261058 GCA_002079205.1 Phalaenopsis hybrid cultivar
GGGGGGGGGGGGGGTTAGTGTTCCTTGTCATGTTGGCTCTTCTCCTGGAACTGGGACCGCTGTTAGGGCAGCAGCCGCACAAGGACTTCTGCGAACTATCCCGACATCAAGTTGTTGATCTAAGTTCTCAAATCTTGCATGCCTTGTTGAACGAATTTCTCCATAAACTCTCGGGTACATGCTGGTTCTCCTTTGTTCCTTCTTGTTTTTGTTGGGCTCCTCTTCTTATTGACATCACGTTTCCATGCTCACCGTACTTTAAAAGATGATAAATAAAAAAATGTCCAGAAAACACAACCAAGGAATGAAACGTTATATTAAGAAGTGGTTGAGGGAGAGAAAGAGGGAGAGAGAGAGTAGTATTATACTTACAAAAAAGGGTACCTTATTCATAATATAAATGTACATGTATACATGTAGGTATATATGTATATACATGTATACATAAATGTATATATGTATATATCTGTGTGTGTGTGTGTGTGTTTAGGAGCATCCTTTAGAGATTTTGTGTGTGAGATCTAGTATTTTCTTGATATTTTATTTGCACATACATGACTAGTTATGATAATTAGGACAAGTATAGCGGGTCCCCTTGAAAAGTCACTAGCACTTGATAACTTACAAAGAAAATAAGATGTTGACAAAGGCCAACCAAAATAACTCAACAATTAGGAAAAATATTAATGATTATTTTTCATTAAAAGACCATTTACTTTGAAGGAAAGATGTTTATTAAGGGTTAATCAAAATAACTTATTACTAAGTGATGAGTTCTTAAGATGAGTCTAAAATAAAGGATAATTTCTAAGAAATAGAAGGTGGTAGACAAAGACCGATAAAAAAAAAAAGAGGTTGACTTTACTTTAGATGTCATCAGGACTCTCTTAAGTGAAGTTCCTTGGATGACTTACTCACAAAATTCCACTTCTAAAGAATATAATAAATTATGCATAAGCTAAATGGAAACAACAAAAATGAGTGAATTCTTAAGATAAGTTACTATGAAAAATGACTTTATGGGAAGGGAGAAAGCTGGTCGAGCTTAACCATGATAACTTGTTACGAAAGGAATGAGTTCTTCAAATAGGTCACTAGCATAAAGGGAATTTCAAATTAGAAAAAGCTGGACAAATTTAACTGTGCAATTTTCACCAAAGCTTGTCATAATGAGCGAAAGAGGGCCAGGTTCCTAAATTCACCAAACTCTTGGGTGGCTAACAAATAATGGATAAACAATGGGTTTAACATAAAGATTAGTGTCATACCAATCATTTAACTTGTGGTTAGATCCACCAAAGCAATCTGTAAGGTCAGGCCCTAAGCCTAGGTTGACCCAAAAATGGCTAAGACTTTAAGCCAACTAGTCTAAGGCTTAAGAAGGTTAACTGTTTAATCATAAGTAGCTCTTTAAGATTTTAATTTTACTGTTTGGTTTAACTAGTTTAGAGTACTCAAAATGAATATAAAAAATTACTAATACAACTAATTCAAATGACTCAATCATAAGTGAAGATCAAATGAGTTAGTGATAAAAGTTCAAGTTATGAGACATCAACGAGATAAAAATATATCAACATTAATGATAAAAGTTTGTTACTTCATCCTTAGAATTTATTTAAAATAATAAAATTTTATAAGATTTTCTGAGATAAATGATTAACATTGGTGAATATAATATATAAGATATAGAAATACTCAAGTAGTTAGATAGTTGCATAATGTTTATCAACATATTAATTACATTTTATTTTTGTTCATTAGAATAAGTAATGACTTTCAATTTTTTGAGTGAAATATTTTGTGTTTATTTCTTTAGTTTTACTACTTTAGATCTCTGTTGACCAAAGCATTATAACTCTCTAACTGATTTATGTTTAACAAATTACTTATAAATCATTTGACTTTTATGTTTAAGAATAAAATCCTTCTGGAAAGTTTGTAGCACCCATTATGTGTTTTTTTTCTTTCTAATATATGATTCTTCATTGTTTGTTAAGTATTCTTCCAAGCTTGAGAATGCATCTCAAAGATCTTTATATTTCCCAAACTATGTCAATGATGTCAAACTTTTTATGCTTATATCTAAAATTGAAAATTTTGATGATCTTGAATATCGGTCTTCTTATTCATTTATTTATTCATATTCAAAACTCCTTGAGCAAACCCAAAGTATATTTTTGAAACTCTTCATTACTTTGAATCAAGTTAAGTCTTTCTCAACTAGTAATGAGATTGATTGCTTGGTTTTGGTAGTTGAAAAGTGGATTTATACAATAATCATTGTTTCATATATGAATGCCAAAAAAATTGGGATTTTTTCTCAATTGTTGAGAAGTTTTTAATTTAGCAAGTTGAAAATGAGTTTATTTTTCACCTCTATCTGTTCCTTGGTTTAAAAATAATGGAAAGAAAAACCCCAACTTTACTAAATTATTTGCATAGAACTCAACTAACTTTTATTTGAAAATGATAGACCATTATCAATGATATTCATTAGTAACGGATCAAATCATATGAAAAGCTTAGAGTACAATAAGTACATAATCATCATAGTTGTTGGTCGAGTAAGTGTCATAACTCTTATTGCTTTTATGACATTATTTACTAATATGAGAAAAATGCTCCAAAAAAGTAAAATCTACTTGCAGATAATTCATAACCAATAAGAAAACCACAACAATGAAACATTAGCAATTAATTTTATAATCATATTTCCATTAGAAAGACAACCATGCAACCTGATTATTCATACATAAAAACTCCATAAACTATAAGAAGTTCAACTTCATGATATATAGAGACCACAACAACATAGTCAACTACTTATAACCATATAGCATCTTAGTTAGGTTGTGCTGCAGCATTCATTGACATAAGCTTCTGGAGATAGAGGTTACGGTGTTTACGCTCGATAAACTCAATAGCCTCCATATTTATATCTTCGTTGTCGCGAGCAATAGTGTTGTTGCTTGTCTTGGAGGTTATCTTTTCATCAGATAGATCAGAAGGTCCTTGTTGCTTGTTCTTGAACATTAATTGGAGGTTGGGGAAGAAGGGACCTTCATGTGTGTTCTTCATGATTTCTGTTTCAGATGGATCACTATGATGAACGATAGATTCATTGCTACCCTCTCCAAATTTGACAACTTTCCTGCATTCTCCGAGGAATCTGAAAGTCATTTCGATGGATATATAATTTGATGAAGGTTGTTTGAGGTGTGTTTCAGGCTTAGCTCTCTACTCTTTATTATATAGCAGTTCATGTGAGGATTATCTAATACTTCTAAGGCGCTATTGGCTAAGGTTTTAACTTAATTAATTAACTGTTCATTAGTCATAATACAACCAAAAAGGAGTGTATAAGATTGCTTATATTATAATTAGCGTTAACATAAGTGATATTATGAAATCATTTAGTGCCATAATTAATATTGGTAATTGGCCTAAATTTGAACTGGATTAATTAATTGTACCATGTATAAAATAAAATTAAAAATTTTTCTAAATCTATTTAAGTTGTGTGTTTAAAATGTGACTTTGAGTTAAGTGATGCTTTTTGTTAATGGCAAACATCATCTTTATTCTCCATTGAAGACTGGATATGCCTTTTATGTGTGGTCTGCGTAAGGTTGAGGCAACGTGCAAATTGTGTGATGGGAGATAAACTCTTTATGTCATTCAAAGAATGTTATGATTTCTTCTATGTTATAATATCTTAAACTAATCATTTAAGATTTTTTTTTCCTTTTTTTGTGCCTATCATTATTGATTGATGACTGCAATGAAATTATTGCAGAAGTGATGATTCCTTTTTGTTTGTAAGACTTAAATTTTGTAAACTTAATAAATTCTATTTATAATTTTATATAAAATGATCAAAATCCTTACAAGCATATAAACAATAGAACTAGTATCTATTTATGAATATCTTAGTTTTTTTCTAAGTGATACATATGTAAATAAAGAGATTGCTTAAATAGAAAGACTAAATTAAACTGAAAAGTTCTATTAGTTCAATTCAATTTGAAATAGAGTTGGTTTCATTTTGTAAATAGCCGTAAACCATGTGTTTTTGCGAACTGAAAAATATGAGCGGTGTTGTGAACAAACTCAGGCTTCATTTGAGGAGGCGATGAAGTTTCATTCGATAGGAGCGAAAGTCGGCGTCTACAAAAATTCTTGTTGGGTGAAATAGCAAGAGATGAATGTCTCCCGAAGTTCATTTGCAGGAACGGTATTTTTTTTATCATTTCAGATCTCAGATGGTCTCCTCCAATCGGACGTTGAACGTAAATTTTAAAAGAAACTACCGTTATTTCAAACGAAGCCTTATAATTGATACTGCGTGATTTAGTAAGTGAAGTTCAATGAAACTTAGTACATAAGCCAAATATATTTTAAACAAGTAACCACTAGTAAAAGAGAAATTTCTTGAGGTCATTTGAAGAGTCAAATGTCATCAAAATTTTATGTGCTTATAGTAAAAAGACTATTTTGATGAAATGAATCCAGTAACTTTAAGATGATTTGTTCGTTAGATTGTAGAAAATAAAGCATTATTGGTGGGAACACCGCTAAATGTTCTTTGTACAAAATTTGTTGGTTCCTAGATTTTTTTAAGAGAAATGTCCGCCAAAAAAAGGAATGTATATTTCTAGACTTGCAAGCCCCTTTCTTCCTTTATATCCTTTTAGAAGCTTCAACACTTAGTTGCCTGCCTTCTGATCGATTTATTCTCGATTTACTCGAGTTTGTTAAGATCTGAAGGCAAGGCACATACTTGTGCTCCAATAAGCATCAATTTGAAGTTTCATAAGAAATATTTTATTGGGCTAGATAAACATGGTTTTTTTTTATGCAAATAGCACGAATCTCAAAATATTTTTTTAACAAAAAGTATTCAAATTCAAATTAATAATTATCCAAAAATTTGATTTCAACAAACTTATAGAAATCAAGTCATTTAACTGCTTTTAGAAGTTTTGGACAACTAATTGGAAGGTTAAATAGATTACAAATCTGATAAGCTTGTATTCGAATTGAGCGTTTCAATGAGACAAATTCAATAAGCCCAAAATCACTAAATTCCGACATCATTAAAACACTAAAATTTCCACAAACAGTCATATGATTGTAGAAATCTTTTTGGGTCGTTTGATGGAGTAGTCCAATTTTTTTCCTTATTTATTGGGGAGACCACTGTTAGACTCTATAAATAGAGCTCTATCCCATTCCCCTCTATGAAGGCGGACATGGAGACAAAGACTCAGAGCTAGATCGAGAACTGAACAAGGAAGAAGGAGCCAAACTCCAACACTAATTTGGATCAACGACTAGACGAACACTTCCTGCTCCTGCAGCAACCGACCACCTTATCAGCAACTATCGACCACCATCAGTCGTCGCCTTGTTGCAATGAAGCTCCGTGAGGAGTAATGACTTACGTCGCGAAGTAAACAAACACCCTACGGAGCAACATATCTTCTCGAAGACCTTGCAATAACTTATCTCGAAAATGGTGCACCAAAGTTTTTGCAACCACTTCTAACAATTGTACAGTGGGTCCAACTGGATACAAATATTGTACTTTAAGGAACTATTTAACTTTTTCCCACGAGCTGGACGTATATTCACCAACGTATAGTGGATCATTTTGACTATGCGAGACTTCATGATTTTTTCCCTTCCTGGGTTTTTCATAAGAACTTATGTAGTCTCTACCTATCACTTATATTAACTGTTTGTGTGTTGGACTTTAGTAAAATGCTAAGACATTAAATAATTAATTCAGCATTGTGAATCTTTCAGCATGCAATAAAGCTCATATCCATCTTGTAGAATTTCTCGTCTTTTAAAGTTGTTTTTTTAGTCTTTTTAATGGTGGTTTCCAGTGACATATATATATATATATATATATATATATANATACATACGGCACAATTCCTACGCATTTACATGTCAAATACCTGAACTTTCATATTTATGTGCATGACACTCGATTCTTTAAAACCGCATCAAAATATCACTTCTACCATCTTTGTGAAGTGAAATATATTTTCATGCATAAATTTATGACACAAAGCGTTCATAAATGTAATATGAAAGTTTAGGTGTTCTATGTTTACATACATAGAAAGTGTGTGGTATGCATGCAAATGACCCAAAATTTTGTTACATATAGTTATCCTTCATTTAATTACTTAATTATTTTGAGCCAAAATGAGTCGGGCATAATCATACAGGTGCTGTGTTTTTGTTTGTGTTTAGCTCGCTCAACAAACTATTCAATAACGAGTTCTTTTACGAATAACGAGCGTGGAATTATGTTCATTATTATTTACTTTAATTCTATTTAGTACTTGTTATATTTAGTCATAGTATAAAAAGAGTGATTCCTTAATTATAGGTATTTATGTTTAATTTATAATGATAGGAATTACTTTATTGTAGGAAGATTTCTTTCCTCGTTTTATCTCTTGTACACGCCTCTTTATAGGTGAATTATCTATGTATTCAGTGAGAAAAATATTATTAAAAAATCACATGGTATCAGAGCCATCAAATTGCCTCTCCCACTCGGCTCGATCAGACCGAGCGCTGCCCTAGTTGTCGTCCGCATCCGAGCGCCGCTCCAACCGATCGCGCCTCTCGCCGATCATCCGTATCGGCTTCGAGATCGTCGGCGTCTGCTTCTGCGTCTGCGTCCGCTTCCGCGCTCGTCTCCCACGATCTCCCGCATCGCGCGTCTCCCGCGATCGCCGACCCGCCGACCCGAGCACAGCTGTTCCCATCCGCGATCGTCTCCAGTGATCGTGCTTCTCCCGTGATCTCCCACATCGCGCGTCTCCCGCGATCGCCGACTTGAGCACAGTTGTTCCCGCGATCTGTAGTCGACTCTTCTCCCGCGCCGACTCTTCTCCCGCGTTCCTATCGTGCTCAATGACTAAGTACGACCATGTCTGCAACTCCCCCACTAGTGATGTCACTTCTAGCCACCCCTCCGCGGTTGGGTCTCCATTGCCCAACAATTCATACAGTAATTCTGTCCTCATCACCAGCCACAAACTCACCGGTCTGAATTACCTCCAATGGTCGCAGTCAGTCATGATGTTTGTATGCGGCAAAGGCAAAGATGACTATCTCAGTGGTGATGCTCCAGCTGCGATGACCACAAATCTGTCATACAAGACTTGGAAATCCGAGAATGATATGGTTATGGTCTGACTTGTTAACTGGATGACACTTGATATTGGCGAAAATTTTCTTCTCTATGGCACGACTAAGAAAATCTGGGATGTTGCCCATGAGACCTATTCTAGTGCGGACAATACAAGCGAACTATTTTCTGTTGAGACCATTCTTCATGACTTTCGTCAAGGTGATCTCTCTGTCACCCAATACTTCAATACTCTTACTCGGTATTGGCAACAACTAGATCTATTCGAGGTGTACCCTTGGAAGTGTCCCGAAGACTCTGTCATATTTCGCTCACGAATTTTGAATTTGAAACCTCTTCCAACAATTCGTGAAGCTTTCTCTGATATACGCCGCGAAGAGAGTCGCCAANCCTAATGCGTCTAACAGTTCGAGTATCACCTCCTTAAGGTCAATTGTGCCAGAGAAGATTCGAACCCCCGACATGAGGGATCTTATACCATGAATGCTAACCAACAGGTCGGGTTACGCGACACGTGCGCAAGCTTTGGACTTTTGGTTGGCGGGATTCACTGTAAGTCCACTCAGGTCATGGGTTTGATCCTCAATGGCATTGGGTTATCAAATATTTAGACACATGGCGCAAGCTCTCATCATGGGGCATAGCGCATGAGAAATCGATATTTGGGTCTCTGCCAAATACCGATTTCCTTTGACATATATATATAAATCTTTTATATAAATATTAGCACCTTGATTCAGTGAGAACGAGGTCACAGTAAGACCTCCAATTATCAGAGCAGATGCAACTGGAACATACTGCAAGTATTTTCTCAAATAAGATCATGTAGGATTAAGACAAAAATAACAAAAAGACCAATATACTCCCCATAAATTATATACAAAAATCCTACCCGCATTTAAAATGTTTAGAGGGATTTACATATGTACCTGAACAATTCCTACGTATTTACATATCTAACACCAAAATTTTACTTTCGACATATATAGCACCGAAAATTTTCATAAAAAAAATGAAATAGAACTTTTCAAGCATGGATAAGGTGGCATGTATGTAAAAAATTGAAGTTTTATGTGTTAGATATGTAAATACATGGGAATTAAGAGATGTTTACGTAAATCTTTCTAAAGTTTAATGATTGATCGAATATTTACCGAAAATGAATCTTTGAGCTGGAAGGGAGGACCAGTTCTGTTAGAATCATAGCGACCACTTATGAGATCAAGCGCGTCCTGAGGAATACAATAATATAAGGTTGCTGAAAAAAATAATTAGGGGCATTTACATACATAGCATCTAAGTCCTATATTTACATATCTAATACCTAAATTTTACTTTTTCATATTTACGCGGCCCAAATCTTTCATATCATGTCAAAAATAACACTATATTAACTTTAAACATTCCATGCATGGGAAAAATATGAAAAAATTGTGTAAATATGTAGGAATTCAGTGGTATGTTTGTAAGTCTTCAAAAATACTAACTGAAGCACTTTTAAAGTCAGCATAGAGAGAAAGAGAGAGAGAGAATATAATACCTGTCGAAGGCCATCTTGAAAGTTATTCAAGTAATATCTAGAAAGAGCAGTTATTCCATCCTTGATCCATCCAGACATAGTTTGCTTCCCATATCTGTGCATATAATGTCAGTAAACTTAGGGCTAAAAAGTGAGCCCAAAGGGGGCAATAAGTGCGATGTTGGTATTAATTTTTGATGTCACATATGTGGGATGTCCATTTGAATGGATATGAAACCATATCCCTTTCATTCATAGCTTCCCAATAGCTCAAAGGATACGTAAAACATTTTAGAGGATACTGTAAGCACGAAATCAGGGCCTAAGTTGGGGAAGCCGTGCCCAAAAGTAAGCACTCTTGGTAGACATTAGTTTTTTATTTGACACATGGTTGATGTCCATTTTAATGTTTGAGGATTATATCTCATTCATAGATAGCCTCCCATGATCAAAGGCTTTCATAAAATCCTTTCATGAACATTTTTTCGCAAAAATTGGTGTCTTTCGGGAACATTTCTTGAACATTTCTTGAGAAAGAAGACTTCATCTTCAATCTAGCATGGGAGAAGCAAGGTTTAGCAAAGAGAACGTATCTCCAACCGCCACGAAGGTGAAACTTCCTCAAAACTCTGATTTTTCCTTGCCCTGAGCATACCTTTTTAGGTTTTGTGTTAGATTTATAAGCTTTAAGCTGATGTTAGAGGAAGCCCAAGGTTATGAAGCTTTTCTTTGTGATTCCCTACGATCCATGAGTTTTCTCCCCCCAACCCTAGCTCCAAATCCTAAGATAATCGGGATTGTAGTAATGCTGCATTTGATTTCAGCGATTCCACCCTTTTTGATGGAAGAAGTGGAATCCTTTTAGCTCAAAGAGTGAAGATCACTTTAACATCTTCACTCCCTAGATTATGAAGGTTTTCTTCATGAAAACTCATCATTTTCGTACCTAGCAAACGAAGACGGGCTTCTTGTTACCTCGTGTAACAAGATGTTAGTACATCTTGCCATCACCTACCTAGCAAGAGTCATATCACCTAATGCACACATGATATCACCTAGAATTGTCATGGACATATTCATGTTCATATCATGTGTACATGTTCATATTATGCATTGTTTATGTCTGTCATCTGCATGAGCTTGTTTGGATGTCACTCAGGCAATGTGTAATCCCCCTTAGGGTGTTTTTGTACCCGATGCAATCAAACTTAACATCACTTGTGCATGTTATCTCATATGATGTAGCATATGCTTGTCATTCGCATGTGCATCTGACTTGCCTCTCAGGTGAGGTGTAATCTCCCTTATGGTGTCTTGTACCTGATGCACCTAGATTGTGTGTCATATGTATGTTGTATCTTTCGTAGTTTCATTTGCACGCTCAACATCCCTGTCATTGAGCATATGTCACCATATGCCCATGACGAGTGTAAGACACTTTGAGATGGCTAGCTATCCGCTAGCCTATAGATGCAATCACTTCACCTAATGTGACTAAATTTATGTATATCCTATGTTGCTTTATTCGTATATGATTGTTTACCTCATATGATCGTGTCGAATGAGCAAATCATTTGTGTTCATGATTTGATCGTGCCGATTGACTATGAGTGTCCACCTAGCATGACACTCATGTATGTATATCCTTTTGGCATCCAATGTGATCGCTCACACCTCGATAGAGCAGTCACGTCGATCACATTGGATTTAGCCTCTTAGCATATCTTTCGTTATTGCTCACACCTCGATGGAGTGACCACCATATACTAAGTCACTTTGCATTTCACATATGCACTACCTGGTCTGCCTTGATAGCAAATCGATCCTGTCAGACAAGTGGCCCGCTGTTGGTCACAATGCCTTAATGAGCATTGCTCGCAAGCATATTTCAGCGAATAATACGAGTTATCGCATTCTGATTAGTATATGCATGACTATGCTAAGGCTCCAAGAGGTTTAACAAGTGACACTTAGATTTTATTTCAACTAGGGTCTATATTAAAATTAAAAAACTTTATTCTTATATTAATGCTACGCATCATATTTTAAACTTATTTTTAAACTAAAGCAAATGAAGTTTAGATCATATATGAGGCCAAATTTTAAATGATTTATTTTCTTTTAAAATTGTCATTTTAGTGGCACGTATTAGAATTATTGGGTCTTTAAGAGGGGGCCAGTGTCGGTGACTCTGTCAATGTTATATGCCAGTCTTAGCCACATTTTTGCACACACTTAGATGTATGTATTAGGATACCTTGTTTTACATATTTGCTAGAATAAGATAGGGTGTAGCTAGGGTGTAGCTAGGATTTTCATATATCCGGTTATTATTGATGATTTGTGCCTATTCGGGCATTTTATATGTTGTCCTTGCGGCACACTAGTATGTTAGGGTGGTCTTGTTGCAGTGTGTCATGCTCAATAGGGAAAAGCTATAATGATTTGAGTTAAAGCATCTATAGTTTTAAACATATTTCAAGTAGGATCAANAAAAAATGAAAGGAAGAAGAATGCAAAAATGAGAAAAAAAAGAAACCCGCATATAGACATTATTTAGTTTGAGTAACATTTTGGGTTTGTCGTGAGGAGAAGAAGAAGCATACCTCCAATTGACTCTAATTCCTTTCCATCAATAACACTGCACCCCTTAAATAGAGCTTCCACTCTATCATCAATATGAAGATCCTCCGTCGTCTCTGACATAAGATTATCTTTCAGCTGAGGCTTTTGCAGAGTTGCAGGATCCAAAGGTTCCCCACTTGACTCTCCAGCATCCATTAGCAAATTACCAGGAGCTTCTGGGGGGCTTACNATATCGGTGCCCTCATCAATGTTATATGCCCGCCTTAGCTCTATTTTTGCATACACTTAGATGTATGTATTAGGACACCTTGTTTTAAATATTTGCTAGAATAGGATAGCGTATTACTAGGGTTTTCATTTGTTTGGTTATTGTTCATGATTTGTGAATGGTCTGACAATTTACATGTTGCCTTTGTGTGCTTTCTAAAAGTGAGATATGTTAGAACGGTCTTTTTGCTGGGTGTCATGCTCAACAAGGAGGAGCTATAATGATTTGAGCTAACCAATTTTCTACAGGTGCCGCCTAGCTTTCCCTTCAGGCATGGTTCGTTATCCGTTATATGTAAATAACCCCTGCTAACATCTTTGTTGCAAGTCGAATCTTTTTGACCTTTACATGTCTTTTCTTCTAGATTCATTAAGTCAAATTTGCATCTGTAATAAGGTATAGACACGTGTTCCGAGGTGCTTAATGTGTGGAAGTGAGTGACGAGAACCAGAAACATCAAACCTGTGACTCGTAGATTAATTCCAAATCTTTATTTGTTGTATAGACATTATGATCAGGTATATATGTGCAAAGCCTGACCGCATTTTTGTCTTTCTGGGATATATTGCCGATCCAGCAACACCCGACCTTTTATTTATTTTATTTGAGCTAGTTTATTTACTATTATGCAAAGTGTTGACATTCACTCTTTCTTATGGTTGTGATTTGTCTGGGCTCTATGCATATGTAATTTAAGCTATTTAGGATTAAAATATTTCATTTTTATGAAAATCTTAATAATAAAATATTGAGCTTAACAAAATTTAGGATTAAAATTATTTTATTTTAAAATAAGCATTTTATTTATTGTTTTTACTTTCTTGCATAGCCTTCGGCCCAGTTTTAAAACGAGTTTGCATGAATGTTTATCACCCAAATCATACTTAATAGGGCCTCCACATTAGAGTTTGATTAAATAACCGCATCATTTTGCATGTTCTGAGGAAAAACACCCCTGTTTCTTCAACCCGATTGATCAAGCATAAGACTTTTAATTTAGATAGTTGTCTAAAGCGTTTAAGGTGCAAGAGGCTCCCCGACCAAGATATGATATAAGTCCTTTGTGAGGTGGTTTCGACTTTATCGACAGTTTCATTCCAGAGGCATCTTCGCCTTATTCTCGGTGGGTATAAGTCTTATGTCTGTGAATCTCACTTGTATAGGGTCATAAGGATTAGACATTTCTTTCCTTTGACTTTAGAACTAGCAGGATTCCTTGGACGACAAAGCACATGAGTTGCTGACAAAGGGTTCTCAAGTCGGGCTGGTTCGACTACTTTCACGACTAGGTAAATCTATGGTCTTAATGACTTAAGATGATAAATCTATGGAATCCTAATCCGACTAGCCCAATTCAATTAGGATTTCATTACCCTTTTGTTGGTAAACTCCCTTTGAGCCCAGTCTTACCTTTGACACTTCGTTGTTGTCATCTCGTAGGTCATAATTGTTGATAGGCCGCCACCCATTTGAGATACAAACATGAGTTGCTAACAAGAGATTCTGAGGTCAGACTACCTTCACGACCAGGTAGACCCAGGGTCTTAAGATGACGGATTTATGAAATTCTGGCAAGCCTATCTCTATCTGATTAGGATTTTATTACCTTTGTTATTGGTAAACCTACTTTGTTTTCCCTTTGATACTTCGTTGATGTCGTCTCGTATGGTCCGATTGTTGATAGGTCGTCATCCTTATGACCCAGTAGGCTTTGAAGTATAGGAATGGCCTGTTTGAGACAATACAGATATTTTCTAGGCCTCGTTTGCCAACAGCCGTTGTCCATTTGAGGATGTGAGGGATTCACCCTCCCTTTTGGCTCGGTATAGATGTTGGAAGCACCGAGATTCTCCTATTAACCAATTCTTTGATATACTTATTTCACTAGTTATCACAAATTTTAAGCAGGGTTCTTATTATCGAGAGTTTTCTTGAGTATACCCTAAGATGTGTAATTAACCAAGGGGAGACGGTCCTTTGAGAGTTGCTCTCGACCCCAAAAAAATTATTAATTTTAATTCTTTGATTATATGAGTTGCTTATGTAGAGAATTTCTTCGTGAATTTTGTTATTCAAGGTGTTTTGATCTGATCTCGTTTAAGACATGAACTACCCATCGCACGAGGATAACCTTACACAAGTTCTTCATGTTTTTTTTTTTAATTTGTTCGTCTAGTTTCGTCGTATTATCTTTCTTTCTAATTCATATTCTCTGAATTATATTGATGATCCAAGAAAGATGACTATGTGGAAATGATGATTACAAGACAACAATCAGATAAGCTGGCAACTCCGAGTTCAAAAAGAATGAAAACACGCAATTCGAACCAGCGATCTCATGGTGAAAAACTATACCCTCGACCACTATATCGCTAGTAAAAATGTTCTTTTACTTTTGCTTCTAAAAACATATTTGTTATGTTCTCTACACATTCGTTGGAAACAAAGTGCAGAATTTCAAAGTACCTAGCTCAAGCGCTCGCTTGCCCGAATAAGAAGAAAAAAAAGCATACTATTTAGGGTCATTTACATACATACTACACAATGCTTAAATATTTACATATGTAACACTAATTCAATACTTACATACCTAGCACTCAAATATTTGTGATCACATAAAAAATAACACTTTCATTAACTCTTTAAAAATAAATTACAGCTTTTTATGCATACAGTTTTTAATACCAAAATGTTAAAAATAAAAATATCAAATTTTAGGTGTTAGATATGTAAATATAAAAGACTTGTGGTATAAATGTAAGTTTTCCATTTGTTTAATATACTTTTCACATATTTTTTTTATTTTTAAAAAAATCAACTTATTTTTAAAACCACTCAAACACCCCTAGATCTTTTGAATGTTTTTAAAAATAAGTTAATTTATAGTTTAACATGTAAAAATATTTTATCTTTAATCAAATATAAACAAAATAAAATAAAAAAATAAAAAGGAGTAATTTAAATACAAACCACACAAATAACTGTTGACGTATCTAACACCTAAACTTTCATATTTACATTTATAACAGTCTGGTATCATAAACCTTCGTATGAAGATGTGCATTTCACCTTTAAAAAGCAAGTAATGTAGGAATTTTTTATATGATACAACAGATTTGAGTGGTATCCTTGTAAATATGAATGTTTTAAATGGTAGATAAGTAAATACAGAGAATTTTGCTGTATGTATGTAAATGCCCTATATGCATGCAGAAATTTATAAAAGAAGTACCTCACTAAGTCTCCCTTCAAGGCATGAGTACCAGTATATTCCAAACTAATCTCATCACCATGTTCAGCCCACACTAAAATACAAAATAGAACAAATTGTCAGCAAATAAATTTTAATTACAAATAAACAGAAAAGAAACAGAGAATTTTTTTGAAAGAAAAACTTACACATCTTGAACGCTTCATCTATATCGGCATACAGAGATATGCAATCAGTGGAAGAAAATGCACCTATTTTCTGCAGTTGTGAATTCAATGATTTCCTTGCCAAATAACACTGATACAAAAATGCAACAAACACACATCACAAAGCTGCTGGGAACAATATCTCCATAATATTTACATATCTAACACCTAAACTCTACCTTTTGCATTTATACCGCACATATCTTTCATATCACATACCGTCATTTTAACTTATAAAAAGTGAAGCACAGATTTTTATGTAGTAGAATATTTCTCGACTTAATAATTAATTATTATTTCACTCAGAACATGAAGATTGTTCGTTTGTTATATGATGTGTTTCAAAAAGTAACATGGATAGGAAAGATAGCTAATGCTGAAAAATTGAGTAATATGCTGCCTTAATTAAAAGAAAAGGGTAAACTATTCCTAAATTGTAATACTTGCATGTTAAATTTTAATTTGAGAATTTTACATACATATCACACAATTCTTATGTATTTATATATTTAACACTTCAAATTTGATATTTACATTTATAAAACTTTGGTGTTATAAATCTATGCATGAAATGGTGTAATTCACTTTCAAAAAGTTAGTGATAGTGATATTTTTTATGTGATGTTAAAGATTTGAGTGGTATACATGTAAACACGAAAGTTTAGACGTTAGATTTGTAGATAAATAAGAATTGTGTGGTATGTATGTAAATTCCTCTTTTAATTTGATTGCTCCAAATGTTTCAAAACATTTAAAAGTCATGAAAATATAAATGGTATACATGTAAATATGAAATTACAGGTGTTAGATATGTAATGATACAAGAACCGTGTGGTCCGTATGTAAATGCCCCTTTTAATTTTATAGCTCCAAATGTTACAAAACATGTTTAAAAGTCATGTAAGTGGTTAATAAGTATTATTTACAAACCTGTGTAACATTTGTCCGATCCAAGCAATCGATGCAATTTGCACGAGTAACCCCCCTCTGCTCTTGCAATATAACTCCTTCAGAATTGATAAGAAAATATCTGCTCAGCTGGCACAAAAAGGAGATCAGAAAACAATTAGGGAAATTTGAATACATAACACAGATTTCTTATGTATTTACACATCTAACACCCAAAGTTTAATATTTAAACTTACTAACACCTTTGTGTCATAAACCTATGCATGAGAAGATGTATTTTACTCTTAAAAAGATAGTGATGATGGTAAATGTTTGAGTGGAACACGTATAAATATAAATGCTCAGTTGTTATAGATGTAAATACATAAGAACTGTATGTTATGTATGTAAATGCCCGAAAATTATTTGCAAGTAAAATCCTTCAAGAACAAAAAAAATACTGTAGCGTACATGAACTGGAACTTTCATAACTTGATTACCCTTGTTTTTGGAAGTCCTCAGAGATTTCATCATATAGAATTTTTAAGTTATCTAACCTTCCCTTAGCACAATGGCAATGGAAGTCGAAAGACACATATCTGAGAATCAAACATACAGGAAGTTTTATTAGTAAAAAAGTTTAGAGATAACAGAACTGATTAATAAAATGCATCAAGTTATAGATGAAACTTCTTGTGGCTGCCATTAGTGTGGCCTNCAAAAGCATAAAAAATATGATTTTGTTAACAATGGAAAAAAAAATATTCTAAACCAAAATTTGCTAATTAATTCTAACATTTTTTTTGATGATTTTTCCATAAAAAATGACTTTTTTAATGTAGTGTGACGACTTAAAGCAATGAGATGCCCAAAATAATAAAATGATAAAAGGAAAATTTTTGTAAGGTTTGATAGAGTGTATATTATTTTGGTAAAAAAGATAAGAAATCACGTTAGAGATCTAAAATTATGTTACATTCCTACACATTGTTAGAGGACTTTCGATTGAGAAATTGCAATGCTTTGGCTCTCGTTTCAAATACCAATCATCATCATTTGGATTTTCCTATTCATTTTTCATTGATCTTGACCATCTAATTTTTTCTATGATTAAGAGAACAACCACACCAACCACCTTCTATCAAATGTATCTGCAATCATCATTTGCTCATGTTGGCAACTATCATTGTTATTTGTCGTTGCTCAAGATTAACATTGACAGTTATTATCTTCCATCCTTTGTAACTACTCGTAAACTAACATTTGTAAACTCCATTCTCCAACATTGGTGTCTTGATTATAACATTTTGCCATTGCATAGTCCTTATCAACATGACATCCATTATTCGTTGGCATATGATGTCAATTTTTAGGTTATCTTATCTCCCCTCTTATCATGAGAATGATTGAACTGACTATTAAATATATGATATTTATTAATCATTAATGTGATATAACCATTTTCTCAGTTATGTGGCCTCACATCCTATCAAGAGAATGAGTCATGCTTTGTCCATGATTTGACTTGATCTCTTAGGGTTTGTCACTCAATGCTGCCTAACGGCTGCCAAAAATCAATTTCAGTTAGCTATCATAGTTCATATTCTATCTCACATAACCCCCCTACTATCATAAGAATGAACAAGTTGACTACACATCCTCTCTTGACTCTTTAAATACATTTTTTATTGTCACATGATGACTACCTATGATTATTAACATTTAACTAATGATCACAGGCCACAAATATTTAATGCCCATTCTTTTGAGCACTTAATCTCCTTTTTTTTTGGAGGATGACCATGTTGATCATTAAATATCACCCAACTTCTAATGTTCCTCATAAATATTAGTTTAATGTTGTTCCTCATCAATAGTTTTCTAATGCTCTCATATGAATAACGCCAAACATTCATCAGCCATTAACTTATTATGCCCATTTTTTTTTTAAGATGTCACTTTTTGTCCACTAATTTTCTTATTTCTGTTATCAATTGTGATGTATAGTATTCATCAATTATCAAAATAGGTTGATTTTATCTTGGTCACCTGATCTCTCTCAGAGAATGCCCAAGTAGATAGCTAACCTTCACTCAACTTCAAGCATTTTTATTTATTGTTGGTTTATTTTTATTAACAATGTATATTATAATTTTACCCATTGACATACAATGAAAATCCTTTCGGTTACTTAGTCCCCATCCTATTAGAAAAATGCTTGAGTTGATTAAACTATTATTTAAGTTCTAATCCTCCTTATTAATTATCCTCCAACACCTATCTATGTTCAACAATTATTAGTCATTAATATCTAAGAGAAATTAACCTTTGACACTCAACACTCGATCTACCCTCCCTCATATGAAGAAAACATTAAGTCATTCATTAATCGTCTCTTAATTCTTTTTGCTTTAGTGTTGGATGCTCTTACTGGACATTTATAGAAGGATGTACTTTGGTGTAGAGAATAAGCTCAAGAAATACTTGAATTATGGATGTTTACATCAGAGTCTAAAGGCATTCGTTTGAGTAGAACTAAAACTGAATATATGTAATGTATTTTTAGTAGTATTAGCTTTAGTGACAAAGTTATAACTATGGTTGATCAAATTATTAATAGGTGTGAACGTTTTAGATATCTCGGGTTTATTGTTCAAAGTGATGGTGATATAGATGAGGATTTTATTAGTAGAATTCAAGTTGGTTGGTTAAAGTTGAGGAATACTTCAGGTGGATTAATGGCTTTACTTAGAGACAAAATGCGAAATGAATATATTCGTGATAGGTTCGTGTAGCTCCGGAGACAGAGAAAATTAGAGAGAGTCGTCTTAAATGGTTTGGTCACACTAAACATCGACAATCTGATGATGTGATTAGGAGAGTCGATGTTTTAGATTTGACTTATGTTAAGAAAGACAGAGGTAGACCTAGAAAGACTTGGTCATATTGTATAAAAAATGATCTTAATTTATTAGAATTAAATAAAGATATGACACTCAATAGGACACAATGGAGAAAAAGAATTCAAGTAGCCGACCCCACTTAGTGGGATAAAGGTTTGTTGTTATATTGATGGTCTCCTCATGCTTCCCAATGAATAATATTTATTATGTGTAATTCATTAACATCTGACACCCAATGTCCATTTCCATCACTAGAATGACTGAGTTGACTACCAGCCATAATAAAAAGTTTGTTACACATGTCTATCATGATCCCACACTTGCTAATGACAAACATTTGAATTTAGTCAACCATTATCATTCAATGCATGCGCTTTTAGTAGTACGACATCTCCATGGATGAAAAGAATAACTAAGTTGACCACCCATCATGAATATAAAGCAACAACTGCGTGATTGAATTATTATGTTAAATACTAAGAATCAGATTTATTAGTACGATAAAATTTTAAGATATCTTATATGTGGAGTCATCAAAATGCTTTTATATAAATATAAAAATTTTGCACATCATTGTCATCATTTATTTATGAAAGAATTATACACATCATTAGATTAATAAATAATATTTATTTTAAAAATTACTATGTTGCCACCATCATCATGAAGAAGGTTGATTACTATTATGATTGTTACTTAAATTTAGAAGAGAAAAAATCCAACTTCAACTTTATTATACAAGTATAGAAAGTAGTATTGATTTTTTAAGAAAAAAAAAATTGTTGTATATATATATATATATATATATATATA
>JXCR01130599.1:276190-287536 GCA_002079205.1 Phalaenopsis hybrid cultivar
ATATATATATATATATATATATATATATATATATATATATATATATATATATATATATATATATATATATATATAATTCAAAGAGCAGATTTCTTACAACCACCGTACTTTCAGATGTTAAGTTGAAAAAAATGATTTCCACCACAAAACTTTTAAAAGTAACATAAAAAATGTTACCCTAATAGAACTGCGGTGACGGTCTGAAACGCCAAACAAATGGAAAGTTCTCTCAAACAGCCCTTAAGGCTTGATGAGCTCATTCCAAAGAACTCGTATGAAGACTGACACACTTCGGAGGTACTCAGGGTTCTCTATGGGCAGCAATAAACTATGTAGTTCATCTCTTCTAAAGTTATGGCCAACGAGTATATTTGACTTGGTTATAATGCTCGACCTCATTAGGTTCATGAGGCTCATTTAGTATTTGGGATTTTATGTTGCGTAAAGAGCCTCATTTTTGAATATACAATAACCCTTTAACAGCAGAAACAAAATAACAAAATCTCCCAACAGTACGAGCATAGAAAACTCCATGCCTCGTTCTATTCCAGTTGATGCCAATAGCTTCTGATTTTCTTCCCATTATAGTATCCATATTCAAGCTTTAAAGAAAAAGGATTAAGATATATTAACTTAATTTCCTTTAGAAAGGAAGCTTTAGAAGTTATGGAAATTCGAGGCATTTACATATATATCACAAATTCTTATGGATTTACATATGGAACTCCTAAACATTTATATTTACTAGCATATCACTCAAATCATAATCATATAAAAAATATTACAAGTTTATGATACCAAGATGACATAGATTACTTGATATAAAATAAAAATACGACACATCTTTTTTAAGCTTTTTAAAGATAAAGCCTAAAATTTTAATATATTTTGAGTATGATTTATATTAATATTTATTTAAACAAACTTGCTCACGAGTTAAGGAGTTGAGTCAGTGCTGGTTTGAGCATAGCTTGTTAGCTCATCTTGCTCAGCCCACAAGCCACCTATCGAGCCAATCCCGAGCTGGCTCACGTGAGTCGGCTTGCCTCATCATCATCCCAATTCAGCCTATGACTCAGCTTGACAATATGTAAATTTAATAAATGTTGAAAAAAATATAAAATGTGCATAATGCCAAAGATGGTTCATTACAAAACCTTATTGTTGTTTTTTTTTTCTTCACTAAAAGTTAAGAATTGCTTATATGCATTCACATCATTAATATAAGAGAAATTAAGATGATTAAAATTTTATTTATCATGATTTATTTCCTTCTTGAACATTTGCCATGACAAGGAGGGAATTGATTATTGTAGCATTATACTAAGATCATACATAAGAGCAAATTATAAGAGATACATGATTTATTATATGAAAACCTATAATAGAACAACATTAAAGTGCCTGACTCAATTTGGAAAACTTCACAATGTATGCCCAACTTATAAATGATGATATTCTTTAGAATTGAAGGAAAGTCATGATATGGTTTATTGGACAAATGCTGTGAATGATGACAATTATGGCGAATTTTATAACAGATTTGAGTTATTCAAGTTATTTTATGTAATTATTGATTATCTCTTTGATCATTCTCCTTAAAAGTGGTAAGATCAGAGACCAACAAGTGTAGGATAAGCCTTGACATTAATGATGGGTGACAATGTTGATGATGATAATAAGTAAGGACAAGTTAGGAGACAACAAACATCAAGGTTGATAATAATGATGAGCATCAAGTTTAATGGTGATAGTGTGCATCAATATTAGTGTCAACTGCATGTATTAGCTTTGTTGGTATTATGGGGTAGGAGAGTAGGTTTTGATAATGCTTATTAGTATTATTGGCAATGACCCGCAATAAATTTGATGTCAATTGGATGTTGTGGCCTATAAATGATAACATGGGCTAACATTATTGTCAATAATAAGCGATGAAGAAGTTAGGCAACTGTTGTTGGAGGCTTGGAGCAATAATTATGGGTGAAAGTGGATGACATATTAGTAGAATAATAGTGATTGAATGCCGTTAGTTAGGTGATGGTAGTCGAAAAATTATGTCCAAGCATTTGTAATCGAGAGATGATAGTCTAGTGACGACGATTATTTGCTAGTAGTTGGAGTATTTTTTTTCGAGAAATGTGAGACCAAAAATTAATATGCTTGATTCGAAACTCATGACTTCACGGTGAGAAACTATATCATCAACCACTATATCACGAGTAAGTGCACCTAGTTGAGAGACAATGATCATCACTTGCGATAGCCAGGTAAAGTTTAGATCTTGGTCTAGCTCTAACCTCTATTCTATTTATAAATCTTATGTGTTTATAATTAAAACTAAGTATCTCCAATTATCAATTCTATTACGGAAAGACTCAAAAGTTGTAATTATCTACACTAGTGCTATGGCCAAGGCCGGAATTGTAACATCAAGTGTCTTCATATTCCACGATGCCTGTAATTTTAGAAGATTTACATACATACCACTCCATGCCTATCTATTTACATAACTAACACCTAAACTTCAACTTCTACATACATGCCGCATCCCCCATGCATCAAAAAGTTAAAATAGTGATATTTTCTGTGATATGAAAGATTTAGGTGGTATAAATGTAAAAAAAATTATAGTTTAGCTATTAAAAATAGACGAAAGAAAATGCTAGATTGGTAAATAGCAATGTTTCGAGTGCTATGTATGTAAACCGGCTTTTCTTCTTTGTTAACACGCCTTTACAAAGAAAAAAAATTATACATCATATGGAAAAATGATGCCCTTTTTAACATTCATTTATTCATCATTTAGTGATGTATGATATATGAATCATATGGTGATTCATGCATTATGCACTTTTTAAATTAGATATCTTATGTCATACATGATACTGATATGTTCGATGTTTCTGTGAGTGTCGAGTGTATTCCCAACCTTAAGAATATGAATATCAAGGAGAAATGTGGCACATGATTTATGGAGGCTGATGGGTCAGGCATTGATATAGGAAGGTTCCAAGAGTCTTCGTTAACCTTATGTATATATATATATGTATATAATAAATTAAGAGGATTTGGTAATAATTGTAGATAATTTAATATAATAAAGCTCATTTACCATCTTCAGATGATTAAGAAACATACTTATGCAATACATAATGTCTTTGATATTTGATAGATATAACAAAATCAAAATAAAGACCCATAAAATTCTTAAAGTCATAAAGTATGTTGCATATTATAAATTTTGATGTGATTAAACAAGAAAGTTTGAGGTCTATTTTTTCTTTTACGAAGATCCAATAGATGATGAGAAGAAATAATTGTAAGAAAATAAATAAAGTTGTTAAGAGAAAACTTAATAAATGATTCTACTAGTGAATATTTTTTACTAATTATAAATGATATTTTTTTTTTTTTGTAATTAGGGAATACATTGATGTGAATGTAGTATACATATATTATGGAGAATAGATTTCATTGTGGGTGTTGAATAAGCCCTGATGCATTAGAGTTATATTTCAGGGAACAATTGTGCTTTGTTTAGTTGTTCTAATCCTTTTCAGGAGCTAGAAATCTAGAATGAATAGTAATTTTTGACAAAAGAAGTTAAGATAGGCGGTGATCGACGGTAGTTAGCAATTATGGACGTCAGTGGCCGACAGTGCTTGTTAGTTAGAGAGGGCAATTCTTGCTTGACAAGTTTTCTCTTGGGGGGGGGGGGGGGGTTTNAAAATAAATTAAGAGAATTTGGTAATAATTGTAGATAATTTAATATAATAAAGCTCATTTACCTTCTTCAGATGATTAAGAAACATTGTTATGCATTACATTAGTCTTTGATATTTGATAGATATAACAAAATCAAAATAAAGGCCCATAATATTCTTAAAGTCATTAAGTATGTTGCATGTTATAAATTTTGATGTGATTAAACAAGAAAGTTTAAGGTCTATTTTTTCTTGCACGAAGATCCAATACATGATGAGACGAAAGAATTGTAAGAAAATAAATAAAGTTGTTAAGAGAAAACTTAATAAATGATTCTACTAGTGAATATTTTTTTACNATTTGGTAATAATTGTAGATAATTTAATTTAATAAAGCTCATTTACCATCTTCGGATGATTAAGAAACATTCTTATGCATTACATTAGTCTTTGATATTTGATAGATATAACAAAATCAAAATAAAGACACATAAAATTCTTAAAGTCATGAAGTATGTTGCATATTATAAAGTTTGATTTGATTAAACAAGAAAGTTTAAGGTCTATTTTTTCTTGCACGAAGATCCAATATATAATGAGATGAAAGAATTGCAAGAAAATAAATAAAGTTGTTAAGAGAAAACTTAATAAATGATTCTACTAGTGAATATTTTTTTACTAATTATAAATGATATTTTTCTTGTAATTAGGGAATACATTGATGCAAATGTAGTAGACATATATTATGGAGAATAGATTTCATTGTGGGTGTTGAATAAGCCGTGATGCGTTAGAGTTATATTTCAGGGAACAATTGTGCTTTGTTTGGTTGTTCTAATCCTTTTTGGGGAGGGAAGATCATACAGCTAGAAATCTAGAATGAATATTAATTTTTGACAACAAAAGTTAAGATGGACGGCGATCGACGGTGGTCAGCAACTATGGATGTCAATTGCCGACAGTGCTTGTTAGCTACAGAGGGCAATTCTTGCTACTTATAGCTTTTTAGGGAGGGACATTTTAGACTTTTGGCGCATAACTTCCCCACCCACTTGATCATATGATACATGCTGACTCTCGTGATCATAGGTGAATTTTTAAGGATTTTGGTGCATTAATGAGCTTAGAATTGAGAGATCTTAAGCTCATTTGATTCTTCTCATTAAGACACTTGATAATTTGACTATGAATATCTTAAAATTGGAGTTCATTTGAAAATTCAATTGATGATTTGAAACTCTCATTTGTACTTCAATAATTTAATTTGTGTTTGATTGGACTCAAATTGAACCAATTTAGAGTCGTTCGGTTCGTCTTATTAAAACACTCCGTTTGATTGTAAATTAGATGAAATTTGAGATATTTTTATCAAAAGTGCATTGAGAATCATGTTTGATCATAAAAACTTGTTGATGACACATCAAAGAATAATAAGGACCAACAATTTTTTTTTAAATATTCTATTTAGAAAATTTATTAATAGTCATAATTGAAGGTATATATAAATTTTTTTTGACATATCGACCATTATAACATAAACATTCATGTTATAATTTAAGAAAAACTTGAATTAGCGTTTAGAGATAACTGTTAATATCATACCATGCAATTTTATCTCTTTTTATAATCATTGAATGAATAAAACTAATTTATTTCATTTCAAGATATTGTAGTAATTTATAAAAACCCACAAACAATTATTAGAAAGGGAACTACGTATAGACTTATACACTAATATATAGCCCTTGCGGGCCATTGTTGATGTTAACAAGCCTTCCTGAGCCTGATAGACACCATTACTTTTATATTTTTAATGCAGGTATAACATGTAGAACATTTAGAGCAAAGCAAGGTTGAAAAAGAGCTGAATGGAGCAAAACTTGAATTTCACATAACTGGCGCCTAAACAACAGATTATGGGCACCAAGATGCTCCTTTCAAGCTCTTTGGCGCCAACTTCTGGGCGCCAAGGCACAACAATTCTCTGTAGTTTCTGAACCACCACTTTGGGAGTTATTTAATGGTTTTTAGATGGTTTTTAGAAGTTTGATAGAGGATTATGCAAGGAGAAGAAGAGTGGAGGATTAGGAGGAAATCATCAGGGAGTAGTAGGAACATTTGGGAAGCAAAGGAAAGTGTGGAGGAAGGCCATGAAATCCTAGGGACACTTAGGGTTTGTAGCATTACTACATTTTCTTGAGTGTTTGGTGAGGTTTTTGAGAGAATCTTGTAAGGGTATCAATTCATCAATGCAAGAAGAACTTTGATTCAGTTGTTGGGAGGAACTTTTCATCTTTTAAGAGAAGGAAAGCTAAGCATTGCATTTACATTTATCTTGTAATTGTTATAACACATACATAGTGGATTAATTTAGTTATTTGACAAAGATTTCCATCATGCTCTTCATGCTTAGTGAGTAGGGTTCCTTTACCTCTCTTGTGACACATGTATGATGCAAAAATACTTATAAAATTTAACTTTTAATCTTAATGTGATGGTTTTTACCACATGCTTAAGTTACTAACCAATCTGGCCAATTAGTGTGTTAAAACTTGTTGCAAACCCATAAAGATCCGAGAGAGTATGACTTTATCAACTAGGAAAAATCACATTGAACTTATGAGTGAAGAAGAATTAGTTCATAGGACAATGCAATTAGATAAGGAGATAAGTTTTGAGGGGATTTAACTGAGGAGTTTCTAGGGTGACAAGAGAAAAAATTTATTGAGTTAAACCAAACTTAGTTACACACTCAAAAAAGGGTATCCTAGATTCATGCTCCTATTTTCACTAGCCACATTATATTCTAAGTAACTTATCCTTGTATTCTAATTATGTATTCACAAGAGATTGATATCTTTCATATCTTGATATCACCAAAACTAGTAAGAATAGTTAGAATTAACTTTTAAATTTAGTGCAGCATTTTAGTAGTAAATGTTAGAAAGACCACTTTAAATTACAATCCAAACTAAGATCCTATTATGATTGACTAGAATTTCTCTGATTAGAGTCATTACCACTTTCCCTGTGGGATCGATATCCGGACTCAACAGAGACATGTATTATTGAAATGATACATATACTTGTGTAAGAAACCCTAGTGTATAAGAATATTTTATTTTAAGGACTCAATCAATTTACTAAGGAGTGGATCAAGTTTTTAGAGAGAATACTAGGACTTATATCATTATGAAACACACACTTGGGGCATATTAAGTTTCTCGTGTCGTTGCTAGGGAAGCGTTGGTAAATAATCTTTTAAGAGGATTTTAGTTGAATATGAGAGATTTAGATTTGGATTTTGTAGTATTTTTATATCGTGTGTTTTAGATGTGTTTTTTTTAAAAAGAATTTTTTTTTCGTGTATTTAACTTGTGTTATTGATTTTATTAGTCATGTCTTTAGTTGTGTATGCATAGTACAGGACCTTTGGGACTTGTGTCATATGATTCAAAACTAGAAAGGATTGTTAGAAAATTCAAGAACAAAAAAAAAAAACATCATCAACTTGTAGAAGAAATGACAAATACTTAACAGAACAATTTAGATAATCAAATACCACATAATGAACATCATAACCCACATAGATCGTTAAGGGATCACACTAATCCTACGTTAAATGAAATTTACTTAAGCATACACACTCCTACAGTAGAAGCTAACACATTTAAATTGAAACTTGATATTATACAAATGATGCAGAACAACCAGTTTAGGGAAACTCCGAAATAGGATCCAAATTTACACTTAGCAAATTTTTTTGAACTCTGCACTACATTTTGTTATAACGACATGTCAAAATACGTTGTTAGACTAAGGATTTTTTTCTTTTCTTTAAGGGAGAAGACTAAAATGTGGTTGAATTCATTAGCACTTGGGTTGATCAGGACTTGAGGTGACTTAGCCCAAAAATTGATAGCAAAATAATTTCCACCTTAAAAAACTTCTAAACTTAGAAATGATATTATTTACTTCATTTTGTTAGTATGAAGGTGAGTCAATATATGATGCATAGGACATATTCAAGGAACTTCTTAGAAAGTGTTCACATCATGATCAACCCGATTGCTTAATTATTCAAACTTTTTGCAATGGTTTACTAGGATCCCTTAAATCTATTATTGACACTTCCGCTGGTGGTTCACTCATATCAAACCCATTTGATGAGTCTTACTCTTTGATTGAAGAAATGACTATAAATAATTTCCAATGACATGCATAAAGAGTGAATCCTAAGAAGATTGTCAGTGTGTATGATACAAATGTGTTAACAATTCTTACTTCTCAGGTTGCAACAATATCTAGGAATCTAGATCAATTTGGAATGAACCAACCTCAAATTTCTTCAGTAATTGAGAAGAATTCATTAGGAGATATGGTTTATTCTAGCACTTCATCATTTTAGACCTTAAATGCAATTAATAATAGACATAACAACCCTTATTCTAACTTTTATAACCTAGGTTAGAAGAACCATCCAAAGTTTAACTGAAATAATAATTATGATGGAAAAAACTAACAATGGGGAAATACCTAAGTAAATCCTTTAGAAAATTGGAATAACCAGGGTGTACCAACTATAGACCTTATTATCCATCTGACTTTAACAATAATACACAATTTAAGGAGAAAAAAGTTATCTTTGGAGGAGGTTGTTTTGCAAATGGAGAATCAACTATAAAGTCAAGGTGTGACAATATGGAATATAGAGAACCAAATGAGACAAATTGCTAACTCAATTAGCAATCGACCTTAAGGGAACTCTTCCTAGCAACATTGAGATAAATCCTAAGGAGAAGAATAGCGAGCACATTAAAGCTGTTCAATTAAGAAGTGAAGAATTTGAGGATGTAGTTTAAAAAGAGAATGAGATTGAAGAATATGTTTCTCAGGATGTAGAGAAACCAGTCTCGTCGACTAAAATTAACTTAGAAAAACCACCACCTCAATTTTCTTAAAGACTTCGCCAGCAAAAGTTGGAACAATAATTTTCAATTTTTTTTTTAAATATTCAAGAAGTTAACTATTAATATTCCTTTCGCTGAATCTCTAGAGCAAATACCCAGTTATGTGAAGTTGATGAAGGATAGTTTCAATAAGAGAAGGAAGTTTAGAGATCATGAGCACTTAGTGAGAAGTGCAATGCTATAATTCAGAGAAAAAATTACTTAAAATCTTAAGGACCTGAGAGCTTCACTATTCCCTGTGCAATTGGAGAAAGATTTTTTGGCAAAGCCTTATGTGATCTTGGAGAAAGTGTAAACCCTATGCCCTTATCTATTTTTAGACGGTTAGGTTTAGGAAAAGTTTCTCCAACTATTGTAACCCTTCCGTTAGTCGAACGGTCGATCGCTTATCCAAAGAGGTTATAGAAGATATATTGCTTAAAGTGCATAAATTTATCTTCCTTGTTGATTTTATTATGTTAGATATGCTAAAAGATAAGGAAAATCCAATTATTTTGGGGAGTCTTTTCCTAGTTACTGGACGTGCTATGATTGATGTGCAAAAAGGAGAGTTAACTATGAGAGTAAGTTCTTAGGTCTATGAAATATCCCACTGAAGGAAATGAAGATGCATATTTTATGATGAATTTAATTGATTACTTATGTAATAGACATTTCCAAAAAAAGTTGCAAAGTTGAAACTATTGATCATATGTTAAATAATGATAAAGACACGAATTTTCATGATGAGTTGGAGTTCGAGCCTATTGAAGATTCAAAATTTATTCAGGAGAGGTTTGAATTTTTAGATACTACGGGAAGTAGTAAATCTCTTATTCCTTCTATTGAGGATCCTCCTGAACTTGAAATGAAGGTGCTTCCTACACATTTAAAGTATGCATATTTAGGGAAGTTATTTAACATATCCTCAGATTTGACTCAACTACAAGAGGATAAATTAATTGAGATTTTGAGGAATTATAAGAATGCTTTCGGATGGACTTTAGCAAATATTAAGAGAATTAGTCCTTCAATTTGTATGCATAGGATCTTGATGGAAGATGATTGTTGACCTCACTTTTGGTTGAGGTCTAGAAATTTCTTTAGTAGCCTAGGTCTAGCCATAGGACTNACATAGATTATTTGATATAAAATAAAAATATAACATATATTTTTTAAGCTTTTTTAATAATCTAAAGATAAATCCTAAAATTTTAATATATTTTGAGTATGATTTATATTAATATTTATTTAAACAAACTTGCTCACGAGTTAAGGAGTTGAGTCAGTTCTGGTTTGAGCATAGCTTGTTAGCTCATCATGCTCAGCCCACAAGCCACTTATCGAGCCAATCCCAAGCTGGCTCACGCGAGTCGGCTTACCTCATCATCATCCCAAGTCAGACTATGACTTGGCTTGACAATATGCAAATTTAATAAATGTTGAAAAAAATATAAAGATGGTTCATTACAAAACCTTATTGTTGTTTTTTTTTTCACTAAAAGTTAAGAATTACTTATAGGCATTCACATCATTAATATAAGAGAAATTAAGATGATTAAAATTTTATTTATCATGATTTATTTCCTTCTTGAACATTTGCCATGACAAGGAGAGAATTGGTAATTGTAGCATTATACTAAGATCATACATAAGAGCAAATTATAAGAGATACATGATTGATTATATGAAAACCTATAATAGAACAACATTAAAGTGCCTGACTCAATTAGGAAAACTTCACAATGTATGCCCAACTTATAAATGATGATATTCTTTAGAATTGAAGGAAAATCATGATACAGTGTATTGGACACATACAATGAAGGATAACAAGTATGGCGAATTTTATAACAGATTTGAGTTATTCAAGTTATTTTATGTAATTATTGTTTATCTATTTGATCATTCTCCTTAAAAGTGATAAGATCAAAGACCAACAAGAGTAGGATAAGCCTTGACATTAATGTTGAATGACAATGTTGATGTTGATAATAAGTAAGGACAAGTTAGGAGACAACAAACATCAAGGTTGATAATAATGATGAGCATCAAGGTTAATGGTGATAGTGTGCATCAATGCTAGTGTCAATTGCATGTATTAGCTTTTTTGGTATTATTGGGCAGGAAAGTAGGTTTTGATAATGCTCGTTGGCACTATTGGCAATGACCTGCATCAAATTTGATGTCAATTGGATGTTGTGGCCTATAAATGATAGCATGGGTTGACATTATTGCTAATAATAAGCGATGTAGAAGTTAGGCAACCGTGGTTAAAGCAATACTTATGGGTGAAAGTGGATGGCATATTAGTAGAATAATAGCGATCGAATGTCGTTGGTAAGGTGATAGTAGTCGAAAAATTATGTCCAAGCATTTGTAATCGAGAGATGATAGTCTAGTGACGACGATCAGTTGCTAGTAGTTGGAGTCTTTTTTTTTTCGAGAAATGTAAGACCAAAGGCTAATATGCGTGATTCGAAACTCATGACCTCACGGTGAGAAACTATATCGTCAACCACTATATCACGAGTAAGTGCACCTAGTTGAGAGACAATGATCATCAATTGTGATAGCCAGGTAAAGTTTAGATCTTGGTCTAGCTCTAAGCTCTATTCTATTTATAAATCTTATGTGTTTATAATTAAAACTAAGTATCTCCAATTATCAATTCTATTACGGAAAGACTC
>JXCR01130599.1:288291-308039 GCA_002079205.1 Phalaenopsis hybrid cultivar
ACGACAGAGATCAAGCCGGATGGCCATCTGAGGCGATACAGCGCGACGTGTGGCAGCTGACTCAGAAGGCGGCATCAAATGGGAGCGCGCCGCGTGGCTTTTCGACGGATTCGATGATCCAGTCAGCCCGCATTTGAATAAATAAATAGGGGTATTTAAAAAATTGAGAAAATATCTATTAAACTTTAAAAATCCATATCTTTGCATAAAAAACTCATAAAAATAAAATAAAAATACCNAATAGATTATTTTTAAAAAATAAATTAGGGTTAGGGGTTTTTCAATTCTCCATTCATATGGAGTTAAATTTTTAAAAAATAAATTAGGGTTAGGGGTTTTTCAATTCTCCATTCATATGGAATTAATACGTTTTAAAAAATAAATTAGGGTTAGGGGTTTTTCAATTCTCCATTCATATGGAATTAATACCTCTAAAAATAAATTAGGGTTAGGGGTTTTTCAATTCTCCATTCATATGGAATTAATACCTTAACTTTAAATTTTTATATGTTGTAGCCTCTGTCTAGGTAAATAATCTAAGCATTTTTCCAAAGACATAGGAGATCTCTAGATAGAGATCTTAATTTTCTAAGTTTTTATGCNACTTCTACATACATGCCGCATCCCCTATGCATCAAAAAGTTAAAATAGTGATATTGTCTGTGATATGAAAGATTTGGGTGGTATAAATGTAAAAAAATTATAGTTTAGCTATTAAAAATGGATGAAAGAAAATGCTAGATTGGTAAATAGCAATGTTTCGAGTGGTATGTATGTAAACCGGCTTTTCTTCTTTGTTAACACGCCTTTACAAAGCAAAAAAATTGTACATCATATTGAAAAATGATGCTCTTTTTAACATCCATTTATTCATCATTTAGTGATGTATGATATATGAATCATAAGGTGATTCATACATTATGNAACTTGTGATGATTCGTTCTACAAGAGTAATATTAGAGGAACATCGTTTTAGCCTTTAATTTATTTTTCACCAAAATTTTTGAAATTATTTATTAAAAAAGTAAGTATGTAATCATATTATCATTTAACGCTAAAGAATCTTATGAAATTGGCATGTGTAATACTTGCTCTTTAAAACCATATCTTGAAATAATTATATTTAAAAAATGCTAAAAAAATTCTTCTTAATTTTATTCATGCAAAAACTAGGGTCATGCCCTTCGTCGTCAAAATAATTAAAAAAAAAATTGAGACCAAAATAAGCTTACAAAAATAAGAAAAAATCATAACTGTTGACTACTTATGTGGTATCAAATTCTGTATTATTTGTAAACTCATACAATCCGAAACGTAGTTTGTGCAAGAAGTGGGAAGAAGCTTAATGACGCTCTTTGAGATATAGTATGAGAGTCTTTTTAGACTCTAGGATCCAATCATCCCTCTTCGCTTTTTTTTTCTTATCTATATGTCATAAAGCTTATGAACCCATGCAAGAGTCTACGGAATGAAATATTAAACTGAGTTGTAGCCCGTAGAGCATGGAGCCTAAGCATGCTTGTTATTGATGAGACTGTTGGTATGGATTATCATTCTATTAATAAATGGTGATCTATGTGTCGATAGATTGAAGTTCTCTTTCTTCTGCCTCAAAAAACTATTCATTGAGCTCGGTGATGCAATTGGGCAGCTATTGGTGAGCTTGGTAGGAGGGTTCAATTTGTACAAGCGAGTTTGGAAGAAGAGCTTAGAAAATTCGAGCAAACTCTACTGAATAAGCTCGCTTGAAGACTAAGGGTCTGCTTAGGGTGGTTGCAATTTTTTTAAAAACTAGTTGTAAATTTCTTGCAGAGAAAACAACTTCTTAGAAATTTACACTAATATATATATATATATATATATATATATATATATATATATATATNTGAATGAATATTAATTTTTTACAACAAAAGTTAAGATGGACGGCGATCGACGGTGGTCAGCAACTATGGATGTCAATTGCGGACAGTGCTTGTTAGCTACAGAGGACAATTCTTGCTACTTATAGCTTTTTAGGGAGAGACATTTTAGTCTTTTGGCGCATAACTTCCCCACCCACTTGATCATATGATCCATGCTGACCCTCGTGATCATAGGTGAACTTTTAAGGATTTTGGTGCATTAATGAGCTTAGAATTGAGAGATCTTAAGCTCATTTGATTCTTCTCATTAAGACACTTGATAATTTGACTATGAATATCTTAAAATTGGAGTTCATTTGAAAATTCAATTGATGATTTGAAACTCTCATTTGTACTTCAATAATTTAATTTGTGTATGATTGGACTCAAATTGAACCAATTTAGAGTCGTTGGGTTCATCTTATTAAAACACTCTGTTTGATTGTAAATTAGATGAAATTTGAGATATTTTATCAAAAGTGCATTGAGAATCATGTTTGATCATAAAAACTTGTTGATGACACATCAAAGAATAATAAGGACCAATTCATTTTACTTAAATATTCTATTTAGAAAATTTATTAATAGTCATAATTGAAGGTATATATATATATATATATTGACATATCGACCATTATAACATAAACATTCATGTTATAATTTAAGAAAAAACTTGAATTAGCGTTTAGAGATAACTGTTAATATCATATCATGCAATTTTATCTCTTTTTATAATCATAGAATGAATAAAACTAATTTATTTCATTTCAAGATAATGTAGTAATTTATAAAAACCCACAAACAATTATTAGAAAGGGAACTACGTACAGACTTATACACTAATATATAGCCCTTGCGGGCCATTGTTGATGTTAACAAGCCTTCTTGAGCCTGATAGACACCATTAATTTTATATTTTTAATGCAGGTATAACATGTAGAACATTTAGAGCAAAGCAGGATTAAAAAAGAGCTGAATGGAACACCACTTAAATTTCACATAACTGGCGCCTAAACACCAGATTATGGGCACCAAGGTGCTCCTTTCAAGCTCTATGGCGCCAACTTCTGGGCGCCTAGGCGCCAAGGCACAACAGTTTTCTGTAGTTTCTGAACCACGACTTTGGGAGTTATTTGATGGTTTTTAGATGGTTTTTAAAAGTTTGATAGAGGATTATGCAAGGAGAAGAAGAGAGGAGGATTAGGAGGAAATCATCAGGGAGTAGTAGGAACATTTGGGAAGCAAAGGAAAGTGTGGAGGAAGGCCATGAAATTCTAGGGAGACTTAGGGTTTGTAGCATTACTACATTTTCTTGAGTGTTTGGTGAGGTTTTTGAGAGAATATTGTAAGGGTATCAATTCATCAATACAAGAAGAACTTTGATTCAGTGTTGGGAGGAACTTTTCATCTTTTAAGGGAAGGAAAGCTAAGCATTGCATTTACATTTATCTTGTAATTGTTGTAACACATACATAGTGGATTAATTTAGTTATTTGAAAAAGATTTCCATCATGCTCTTCATGCTTAGTGAGTAGGGTTCCTTTACCTTTCTCTTGTGGCACATATGTAGGATATGTATGATGCAAAGATACTTATAAAATTTAACTTTTAATCTTAATGTGTTGGTTTTTACCTCATGCTTAATTTACTAACCAATTTGGCCAATTAGTGTGTTAAAACTTGTTGCAAACCCATAAAGATCCGAGAGAGCGTGACTTTATCAACTAGGAAAAATCACATTGAACTTATGAGTGAAGAAGAATTAGTCCATAGGACAATGCAATTAGATAAGGAGATAAGTTTTGAGGGGATTTAATTGAGGAGTTTCTAGGGTGACAAGCGAAAACATTTATTGAGTTAAACCAAAATTAGTTACACACTCAAAAAAGGGTAACCTAGATTCATGCTCCTATTTTCACTAGCCACATTATATTCTAAGTAACTTATCTTAGTATTCTAATTATGTATTCACAAGAGATTGATATCTTTCATATCTTGATATCATTAAAACTAGTAAGAATAGTTAGAATTAGCTTTTAAATTTATTGCAGCATTTTAGCAGTGAATGTTAGAAAGGCCACTTTAAATTACGTTCCAAACTAAGATCCTATTGTGATTGACTAGAATTTCTCTGATTAGAGTCATTACCACCTTCCCTGTGGGATCGATATCCGGACTCAATAGAGACATGTATTATTAAAATGATACATATACTTGTGTGAGAAACCCTAGCGTGTAAGAATATTTTATTTTAAGGACTCAATCAATTTACTAAAGAGTGGATCAAGTTTTTAGAGAGAATACTAGGACTTATATCATTGTGACACACGCACTTGGGGCATATTAAGTTTCTCGCGTCATTGCTAGGGAAGCGTCGGTAAATAATCTTTTAAGAGGATTTTAGTTGAATATGAGAGACTTAGATTTGGATTTTGTAGTATTTTTATATCGTGTGTTTTAGATGTTGTGTTTTCTTTAAAAAGAAAAAAAAAATTCGTGTATTTAACTTGTGTTATTGATTTTATTATTTATGTCTTTAGTTGTGTATGAGAACAAAAAAAAAACATCATCAACTTGTAGAAGAAATGACAAATACTCAACAGAACAATTTAGATAATCAAATACCACATAATGAACATCATAACCAACATAGACCGTTAAGGGATCACACTAATCCTACGATAGATGAAATTTACTTAAGTATACACACTCCTACAGTAGAAGCTAACACGTTTAAATTGAAACTTGATATTATCCAAATGGTGCAGAACAACAAGTTTAGGGAAACTCCGACATAGGATCCAAATTTACACATAGCAAATTTTTTAGAACTCTACGCTACATTTTGTTATAACGACATGTCAAAAGACGTTGTTAGACTAAGGATTTTTTTTCTTTTCTTTAAGGGAGAAGACTAAATTGTGGTTGAATTCATTAGCACTTGGGTTGATCAGGACTTGGGGTGACTTACCCCAAAAATTGATAGCAAAATAATTTCCACCTTAAAAAACTTCTAAACTTAGAAATGATATTATTTACTTCATTTTGTTAGTATGAAGGTGAGTCAATATATGATGCATAGGACATATTCAAGGAACTTCTTAGAAAGTGTTCACATCATGCATGACCCGATTGCTTAATTATTCAAACTTTTTGCAATGGTTTACTAAGATCCCTTAAATCTATTATTGACACTTCCGCTGGTGGTTCACTCATGTCAAGACCATTTGATGAGTCTTCCTCTTTGATTGAAAAAATGACTATAAATAATTTCCAATGACATGCATAAAGAGTGAATCCTAAAAAGATTATCAGTGTGCATGATACAAATGTGTTAACAATTCTTACTTCTCAGGTTGCAACAATATCTAGAAATCTAGATCAATTTGGAATGAACCAACCTCAAATTTCTCCAGTAATTGAGAAGAATTCATTAGGACATATGGTTTATTCTAGCACTTCATCACTTTAGACCTTAAATACAATTAATAATAGACCTAACAACCCTTATTCCAACTTTTATAACCTAGGTTGGAAGAACCATCCTAAGTTTAACTGGAATAATAATTATGATGAAGGAAACTAACAATGGTGAAATAACTAAGTAAATCCTTTAGAAAATTGGAATAACCAGGGTAGTACCAACTATAGACCTTATTATCCATCTGACTTTAACAATAATCCACAATTTAAGGAAAAAAAGTTATCTTTGGAGGAGGTTGTTTTGCAAATGGAGAATCAACTATAAAGTCAAGGTGTGACAATATGGAATATAGAGAACCAAATGAGACAAATTGCTAACTCAATTAGCAATCGACCTTAAGGGAACTCTTCCTAGCAACATTGAGATAAATCCTAAGGAGAAGAATAACGAGCAAATTAAAGTTGTTCAATTAAGAAGTGGAAGAGAATTTGAGGATGTAGTTTGAAAAGAGAATGAGATTGAAAAAGAGATCGTGAAAACTGAAAAACCTAAAGAATATGTTTCTCAGGATGTAGAGAAACCAGTCTCTTCGACTAAAATTAACTTAGAAAAACCACCATCTCAATTCCCTCAAAGACTTCGATAGCAAAAGTTGGATCAACAATTTTCAAAATTTTTTTAAATATTCAAGAAGTTAACTATTAATATTCCTTTAGCTGAAGCTCTAGAACAAATACTCAGTTATGTGAAGTTGATGAAGGATAGTCTCAATAAGAGAAGGAAGTTTAGAGATCATGAGCACTTAGTGAGAAGTGCAATGCTATAATTCAGAGAAAAAATTCCTTAAAAGCTTAAGGACCTGAGAGATTCAATATTCCCTGTACAATTGGAGAAAGATTTTTTGGGAAAGCCTTATGCAATCTTGGAGAAAGTATAAACCCTATGCCCTTATCTATTTTTAGACGGTTAGGTTTAGGAAAAGTTTCTCTAACTATTGTAACTCTTCCGTTAGCTGAACGGTCGATCACTTATCCAAAGGGGGTTATAGAAGATGTATTGGTTAAAGTGGATAAATTTATCTTCCTTATTGATTTTATTATGTTAGATATGCTGAAAGATAAGGAAATTCCAATTATTTTGGGGAGTCTTTTCCTAGTTACTGGACGTGCTATGATTGATATGCAAAAAAGTGAGTTAACTATGAGAGTAAGTTCTTAGGTCTATGAAATATCCCACTGAAGGAAATGAAGATGCATATTTTACNAGAAAATTTTTTTGACATAACGACCATTATAACATAAACATTCATGTTATAATTTAAGAAAAAACTTGAATTAGCGTTTAGAGATAACTGTTAATATCATGTCATGCAATTTTATCTCTTTTTATAATCATTGAATGAATAAAACTGATTTATTTCATTTCAAGATAATGTAGTAATTTATAAAAACCCACAAACAAGTATTAGAATGGGAACTTCGTACAAACTCATACACTAATACATAGCCTCTGCAGGCCATTGTTGATGTTAACAAGCCTTCCTGAGCCTGATAGACACCGTTCCTTTAAAAACATACATGTCAAGATATGCTCGTTAATCCATCTATCATGGTGTCAATTGCTATATTCTAGTTGTTGTGTTGATTCATTGAGTTTCTCCACATGGCTCATTCAATGACCCAGCTATTGGGCTAACCTATCAAGCTAGTCTACTAAAGTGTGAGCTGTCATATTCTAAATGTTGGGTTGATCCATATAGTTTCCATATCAAGCTCATGCAGTGAGCTTCCTAAGGAAGTGACCAACCGTCTAAGTGTTGATCATCATTAAAAAGGGGACATATGACCACATCTATTTATGGATCGTTTGATATCCACATCATCGTTATTGACACTTCATGGACATATCTCATATCATAATAAAATTATTTAATATTCTCTCTATGTAACTCATGGAGGAAGGAGAAGCCATCATGAGTCATATAAATAGAAGCACTTCAGCCTTTTAAAAGGAGGACCCTTTTGAAGCCTCTTACTTCTTCCATTCATCTTAGAGATCAAAAGCGAGAGTTGGGTGATATGTACTGAAGCATGCTTTATTTCCTTTGTATTTAATACTTGTTTTTAGATGAAACTGCACTTTTAAAAAATATTTTTATAATTTTCATGCAGGTATAACAGGTAGAACATTTGGAGCAAAGCAGAATTGAAAAGGAGCAAAAAAGAGTTGAATGGAGCAAAACTTGGATTTTTCATAACTGGCGCCTAAACACCAGATTCTGAGCACCAAGTCGCTCTTTTCAAGCTCTATGACGCCAACTTATGGGCGCCTAGGCGCCATGTTCTGGGTTCCAAGGCACAATAGTTTTTTGTAGTTTCTGAACCACAACTTTGATAGTTATTTGGTGGTTTTTAGAATTTTGACAGAGGATTAAGCAAGAAGAAGAAGAGAGGAGAATTAGGAGAGAATCACCAGGGAGTAGTAGGAACATCTGGGAAGCAAAGGTAAGTGTGGAGGAAGGGCATGAAATCCTAGGGAGACTTAGAGTTTGTAGCATTACTACATTTTCTTGAGTGTTCGGTGAGGTTTTTGAGAGAATATTGTAAGGGTATCAATTCATCAATGCAAGAAGGAGTTTGATCCAGTGCTGGGAGGAACTTTTCATCTTTTAAGAGAAGGAAAGCTAAGTATTGCATTTACATTTATCTTGTAATTGTTGTAACACATACTTAGTGGATTAATTTAGTTATTTGATGAAGATTTTCATCATGTTCTTCATGCTTAGTGAGTAGGTTTCCTTTACCTTTCTCTTGTGACACATATGTAGGATATGCATGATGCAAAGGCACTTATAAAATTTAATTTTAATCTTAATGTAATGGTTTTTACTTCATGCTTAATTTACTAACCATCTGGCCAATTAGTGTGTTAAAACTTGTTGCAAACCAATAAAGATCCGAGAGCATGACTTTATCAACTAGGAAAAACCACATTGAAAACTTATAAGTGAAGGAGAATTAGTCCATAGGACAATGCAATTATATAAGGAGATAAGTTTTGAGGGGATTTAACCGAGGAGTTTCTAGGGTGACAAGCGGAAAATTTATTAAGTTAAACCAAACTTAGTTACACACTAAGAAAAAGGGTAACCTAGATTTAGCTCCTATTGTCACTAGCCACATTATATTCTAAGTAACTTATCATAAAATTCTAATTATGTATTCAAAAGAGAATGATATCTTTCATATCTTGATATCACCAAAACTAGCAAGAATAGTTAGAATTAACTTTTAAATTTAGTGCAGTAATTTAGCAGTAAATGTTAGAAAGACCACTTTAAATTACATTCCAAACTAAGATCCTATAGTGACAGACTAGAACTTCTCTGATTAAATTCATTACCACCTTCCCTGTGGAATCGATATCCGGACTCAATAGAGACATGTATTATTAAAACGATACATATATTTATGTGAGAAACCATAGTGTGTAATAATATTTTATTTTAAGGACTCAATCAATGTATTAAGGAGTGGATCAAGTTTTTGGTGAGAATACCTGGACTTACATCATTGTGACACATACACTTGGGTCATATTAAGTTTCTCACGCCGTTGCTAGGGAAGCGTCAGTAAATAATCTTTTAAGATGATTTTAGTTGAATCTTAGAGACTTAGATTTGGATTTTTTAGTATATTTATATCGTGTTTTTTAGATGTTGTGTGTTCTTTAAAAAGAAACAAAAATATTTTTCGTGTATTTAACTTGTGTTATTGATTTTTTTTAGTTAAGTCATTAGTTGTGTATGCATAGTACAAGATCTTTAGGACTTGTGCTGTATGATTAAGAATTAGAAAGGATTGTTAGAAAAATCGAAAAAAAAACAACATCAACTTGTAGAAGAAATGACAAATACTCAACGGAACAATTTTGATAATCAAATACCACATAATGAACATCATAACACACATAGATCGTTAAGGGATTACACTAATCCTACAATAGATGAAATTCACTTAAGTATACAAACTCCTACAGTAGAAGCTAACACATTTAAATTGAAACTTTCTATTATCCAAATGGTGCAGAACAACCAGTTTAGGGAAACTCCAACATAGGATCCAAATTTACACTTAACAAGTTTTTTAGAACTCTGCTCTACATTTTTTATAACGATGTGTCAAAAGACACAATTAGAATAAGAAAATATTTTCTTTTTTTTAAGGGATAAGACTAAAATGTGGTTGAATTCATTAGCAGTTGGGTTGGTTAGGACTTGGAGCGACTTAGCCCAAAAATTCATAGCAAAATAATTTCCACCTTCAAAAACTTCTAAACTATGCTAGCATGCAGGTGAGTCAATATATGAAACATAAGAAAGATTCAAGGAACTTCTTAGAAAGTGCCCACATCATGGTAGACCCGATTATTTAATTATTCAAACTTCTTACAATGGTTTACTAGGATCCCTTAGATCTCAAAATCATTTGATGAGTTTTACTCTTTGATTGGAGAAATGACTATAAATATTTCCTAATGACATGCAGAAAGAGTGAATTCTAAAAAGATTGCCAGTGTGCATGATACAAATGTGTTAAAAATTCTTACTTCTCAGGTTGCAACAATATCTAGGAATCTAGATCAATTTGGAATGAACTAACCTCAAATTTCTCTAGTAATTGAGGAGAATTCATTAAGACATATGGTTTATTCTAGCACTTAATCATATGAAATCTTAAATGCAATTAATAATAGACCTAATAACCCTTATTCCAACTTTTATAATTCAGGTTGGAAGAATCACCTAATTTTAACTGGAATAATAATTATGGTGGAGGAAACTAAAAATGGGGAAATAACTAGGTAAATCCCTTAGAAAATTGGAATAACCAGGGTAGTACCAACTATAGACCTTATTATCCACCCAACTTTAACAATAATCCACAATTTCAGGAAAATAAGTTATCTTTGGAGGAGGTTGTTTTGCAAATGGAGAATCAACTATAAAGTCAAGGTTGGACAATAAAGAATATAATTAAACAAATAGAACAAATTGCTAACTCAATTAGCAATCGACCTCAAGGAACTCTTCCCAGCAACATTGAGATAAGTCATGAGGAGAAGAATAGCGAGCACGTTAAAGCTGTTCAATTAAGAAGGGGAAGAGAATTGGAGGATGTAGTTCGAAAAGAGAATGAGGTTGAAAAAGAGATCGTGAAAACTGAAAAACCTAAAGATTATGTTTCTCAGGATGTAGAAAAACCAGTCTCTCGACTAAAATTAACTTAGAAAAACCACCACCTTCATTCCCTCAAAGACTTCGACAACAGAAGTTGGATCAATAATTTTCAAATTTTTTTGAAATATTCAAGAAGTTAACTATTAATATTCCTTTTGCTGTAGCTCTAGGGCAAATGCCCAGTTATGTGAAGTTCATGAAGGATATTCTCAATAAAAGAAGGAAGTTTAGAGATCATGAGACAGTTGCACTTAGTGAGGAGTGCAACGCTATAATTCAGAAAAAAATTTCCTTGAAACCTTAAGGACCAGAGAGCTTCACTTTTCCCTATGCAATTGGAGAAAGATTTTTTGAGAAAACCTTATGCGATCTTGGAGAAAGTATAAACCCTATGCCCTTATCTATTTTTAGACAGTAGGTTTAGGAAAAATTTCTCAAATTATTGCAACACTTCTGTTAGTTTATCGGTTGATCATTTATCCAAAGGGAGTTATAGAAAATGTATTGGTTAAAGTGGATAAATTTATTTTCCTCGTTGATTTCATTGTGTTAGATATACTGAAAGATAAGGAAATTTCAATTATTTTGGGGAGTCTTTTCCTAGTTACTGGACGTGTTACGATTGATGTGCAAAAAGGTGAGTTAACTATGAGAATAAGTGATCAAGAAATTACATTTAATGTTCTTAGGTTTATGAAATATTCTGCTGAAGGAAATGAAGATGCATATTTTATGATGAATTTGATTGATTACTTGTATAATAGCCATTTCCAAAAAATTTGCGAAGCTGAAACTGTTTACTACTTGCATAATAGCCATAACAGATTCTCAGGATGAGCTGGAGTTCGAGCCTACTGAAGATTCAAATTTTGTTCAGAGAGGTTTGAAATTTTAGATACTACGGGAAGTAGTAAATCTCTTATTTCTTCTATTGAGGATTCTCCTGAACTTGAAATGAATGTGCTTCCTACATATTTAAAGTATGCATATTTAGAGAAGTTATCTATATTACCAGTTATCATATCCTCAGATTTGACTCAACTACAAGAGGATAAAATAATGGAGATTTTAAAGAAATATAAAAATGCTTTAAGATGGACCTTAGCAGATATTAAGGGAATTAGTCCTTCAATTTGTATGCATAGGATCCTGATAGAAGATGATCATAAACCCCAGACAGATACTCTAAGGAGATTAAATCCAATTATGAAAGAAGTGGTAAAAAAAAGATATTAAAATGGTTAGATGCATGTATTATTTATCATATATCTGATATTGTCTGGGTTAGTCCTATTCATTGGGTTTCTAAAAGGGTGGAGTTACTTTAGCTGTAAATGAACATAACGAATTAATTCCTAACAGACATGTCACTGGGTGGCAAATTTGTATTGATTACAGAAAACTGAATTTAGCTACTAGAAAAGATCATTTTTCATCACCCTTTCTGGATTAGATATTGGATATGCTAGCTAGACATCAATATTTTTATTTTATAGATGGATATTCTGGATATGATCAAATACCTATAGCTCCAGAGGATCAAACAAATATTACATTTACTAGTCCTTATGAGACTTTTGCTTTTTGAAGAACGCCCTTTGGGTTATGTATTGTATATGCCACTTTCCAAAGGTGCATGATGTCTATTTTCTGTGGCTTGATTGAGAAAGGGATAGAAGTTTTCATTGCGATTCCTGAATATTTGGAACTTCATTTGATTCATGTTTAGATCATTTAACAAAAGCGCTAAAACACTGTGAAGAGACTAACCTCATTCTCAATTAGGGGAAATGTCAATTTATGGTAGCAGGAGAAATAGTTTTGGGGCATAAAATATTTGAACATGGTGTGTACGTAGACCCAACAAAGGTTCAAGTAATTGTAAAACTACCTCCACCTACATTGTAAGGAGAGATAAAGTTTTTTGGGACATGCTGAATTCTATAGACGATATATAAAATAATTTTCAAAAATCACTAAGCCTTTATGTCATCTTTTAGAAAAGATGTTTTCTTTAACTTTAATCAAAATTACCTAAATTATTTTAATTTATTAAAAGAAAAATTAATTATCGTTCCTACAATAGTTTCACCTGACTGGAGGAAACCATTTGAGTTGATTTGTGATGCGAGTGATTATAATATTGGGGCAGTTTTATGACAAAGAGATGATAAAATTTTTAAAGTTATGAGTTATATTAGTAAAACTTTTAATTAAACTCAAATTAATTACACAACTACCGAGAATGAATTATTGAAAACAGTATATGTTTTTGATAAATTTAGAACTTATTTAATTTGAACTAAATGTATTATTCATACTGATCATTATGCTATTAGATATCTTATGTCAAAGAAGGATGCTAAACCAAAATTAATTAGATGGGTGCCTCTAATGCAGGAATTCAATATCAAAGTAGCGGATAGAAGAGACTCTGATAATCAAATTACTTATCATTTATCTAGGTTAGATCAAGAAATTATAATATTTATGAAGATGAAATTAATGAAAATTTTTCTGACGAATAACTTTATTACTGAGTGAAATATTTTGTAGTATGTTGACATGGTGAATTTTATTGTTAGTGATATTATACCCTAATTCAAGTTGCAAGATGTTACTTTTGGGATGACCCATATTTATATAAAAAGTGTAATGATCAAGTTATCATGAGATGTGTAAAATTAGAAGAAACCCAGGAAATTATTCAAAAATGTCATGATTCTAAGTTTTTGGGACACTTTGGTATTGATAGAGCTGTGTTTAAGATATTCCAATCTGGATTTTCTTAGCTTAGTCTATTTAGGGATGCGAATATATATATCAAAATTTGTGATAAATGTCAAACAATAGGTAATATAATTAAGCGAGATGAAATGCTCCTAAACTTTACTTTAGAAATTGAGATTTTTATAGTTTGGGGTTTAGGCTTTATGAGACTATTTATACCTGCACTAAGAAATTTGTATATTCTGATTATTGTAGACTGTCTCTAAGTGGATTGAAACAACAACTATACATCGTTGTGATGCTTAAAGAGTTACGAAATTTCTGAAGAAAAAAACATTTTTAGTGGATGTGGGATGCTGAGAGTAATTATTACAGATGAGGGAAGCCATTTTAAAAACAAAAGGATTGAGACATTAGTTGCAAAATTTGGTATTAAACATACGATAATTACAACATATCACCATCAAACTAGTGATTTAGCAGGGATTTCTAATATATAAATTAAGAAAATATTGGGAAAAATTGAGATAATGTTTGTAGGCCAAAAAAGCCATAGTTGAGAGTTGCATGAGCTAAGATAATGTCTGTAGGCTATAGAGGCTAGAGTTGGGAGCTATGTGAGCTAAGACAATGTGTGTAGACCACAAAAGTTAAAGTTGAGAGTTGCAATGTCTGTAGGATGCAGAGGCCATGAATGCTAGATTTAGGAGTTGGATGAGTCATAATAATCTATGTAAGCCATAGAGGTAAGAGTTGAAAGCTCGGAGTTCAAAGCTTCATGAATTGTGTAGCACATAGACTGTATTTGTTTATGTAGGCCATAAGGGGTAAACTGCAAGGTCAGAGCTTCAAAAGTCCAAAGAAAGTCAACATATTCTGAGTATGGTAGATTAAAGAAGTTATTGTGGAGTACATTGTTATACCATCTTCGAGAGGCATCATTATACCATATGTAGTGCACATCATTGCAGTGTATGTAGGAAGTGAGTTGCACTATCTTCAGAGTGGCTCGTTAGATTATCTTTGGAGCATGTAGATAAATTTTATTTGGGGTGCATCATTGCACTACTCTGTATGGTGCTATATTACTCAATAATGTACGACAAAATTCTAAAACATACAACATGTTTATGTAACGAGCTTTGTTGCAGTGAGCCAGAGGTAGCAGATGGTGGTTGACAACAGACTAAGAGATGTGGTCGATGGTAGTCTACGACTCTAGGGGCGGGTGACATTTGCTAGACCTTCAATGTGAAACACTGAACCTCAACTCCTCCTCCAATTCTCGAGATTCATCCGATTCAAGGTCTAGGTCCCCTCTCAAGAGGGGATAGGGCTCTATTTATAGAGTATGAGGGAGGCCTCCTTGCAAATAAAGAAGGAATCCAGATTACTTGATCGGATGAGCCAAAGGGATTCTCTTGATCAAACAATATTTTATGGACATTTGAATGCCTTAATGATCTCAAAATTGAGTGATCTTAGACTCATTGGATTCGTTTTGTTGAGACACTCAATGTGATTGTAAGCTTGTCTGATTTGAAAATAATTTGACTTTCCAATTAGACATTAAAAGCATCTAAAAGTTGCTTATCAGCTTTGATTCAAGCTTAATTTGCCTCACATTGGACTAACTTTGGTGCCATTGAGTCCGTCTCGTTGAGCTAATCCATTTGACTATAAGTTTCCTGAAATCCGAGTTATGAATGATTTTTTATTGGGTTTGAATATTTCTTGCTAAAAATGCCCCAAGATTTGTGTTAATTGCCCCGAGATTCATGCCAAATGATATATTTATTGTGATCGTAACAGTAATATATTTGAAATAGTCTAGCTATTTAATTTATTGTAAAATAAATCAATGAGATTAATTTTCTTATTATAATTTGGAGTAAAATGAGTTTAATATAAAGCCCAGCATCAACACAGACGGTGACTGAACATGAGTAGGTGATCGGGTAGGCAACAACAAGAGGTAGCAGTGACAACTTGTGGGGTGTATTTGAAAATAGACTAGATTGGTCAAGTTTTAAATTCACCAACAAATGAACTAAACAATGAGTTTCAAATACATCAAGAATTACACTACATTTTTTTCTTTTTTTCATCAAGACCAATCACCAAACCGTTGATACCCCTTGCAAAAGGAATGCATTATTGATAAAAAAGCTAACCAAATGACAGCTAAATTTACTTATTATCAAGCCAATCATTTTTGATAATTCTTAAAAGAAACTTATGAAGATATAATATGCATTGAGATTAAATGTTAGAGGAATTGACAATGCATCATTGTAACAAAAGAACATGACAAATATTGACTAATAAGTCGCTCATCTCTACTTCACATAGATGTTCATAAGTGTAGATATCTTATTATCAAGCTAATCATTTATCTAAGGGCCTGCACATTTTTTTTAAATAACTTGACTAGAGCAAAGTTTAAATTTTTGGTTTATAGTTGATGAAAATTATATCTAATAAGAATAATATATATATATATATATATATATATATATATATATATATATATATATATATATATATATATATNTAAACCCCAAGAAGATCCTTCAAGGAGATTAAATCCAATTATGAAAGAAGTGGTAAAAAAAGAGATATTACAGTGGTTGGATGCAGATATTATCTATCTTATATTTGATAGTGTCTGGGTTAGTCCTATTCATCGGGTTCCTAAAAAGGCAGAGTTACTATAGCTGTAAATGAATAGAATGAATTAATTCCTAACAGACATATCACTGGGTGGAAAATTTGTATTGATTACAGAAAATTGAATTTAGCTACTATAAAAGATCATTTTCCATCACTCTTTTATGGATTAGATGTTGGATATGCTAGCTGGTAATCAATATTTTTATTTTATAGATGTATATTCTGGATATGATCAAATACCTATAGCTCTAGAGGATCATGGAAATACTATATTTACTAGTCCTTATGAGACTTTTAATTTTAGAAGAATCTCCTTTGGGTTATGTATTACATCTTCCACTTTCCAAAGGTACATAATCTATTTTCTGTGGCTTGATTGAGAAAGGGATATAAGTTTTCAATGATGATTTGTTAATAATTAGAACTTCATTTGATTTATGTTTAGATCATTTAACAAAAAAGCTAAAACACTGTGAAGAGACTAACCTCATTCTCAATTGGGGGAAATGTTAATTTATGGTCGCTGGAAGAATAATTTTGGGGATAAAATATCTGAACATGGTGTGGACGTAGACCCAAAAATGGTTTAAGTAATTGTAATACTACCTCCATCTACCACTATAAGGAGAGTTGAAGTTTTTGGGACATGTTGAATTCTATAGGCGATATATAAAGTAAATTTCAAAAATCACGAAGCCTTTATGTAAACTTTTAGAAAAAGTTTGTTTTGTTTAACTTTAATCAAAATTACCTAAATTATTTTAATTTATTAAAAAAAAATTATTTATCGCTCCTATTATAGTTTCACCTGACTAGGGAAAACCATTTGTGTTGATTTGTGATGCGAGTGATTATAATATTGGGGCACTTTTAGGAGGAAAACATGATAAAATTTTTAAAGTTATATGTTATATTAGTAAAACTCTTAATGAAACTCAAATTAATTACACAACTACTGAGAATGAATTATTGACAATAGTATATGCTTTCGATAAATTCAAATCTTATTTAATTGGAACTAAATGTATTATTCATACTGATCATTCTGGTATTAGATATCTTATGTCAAAGAAGGATGCTAAACCAAAATTAATTAGATGGGTGCTTATAATACAGTTATTTAATATCAAAGTAGTGGATAGGAGAAACTCTGATAGTCAAATTGCTGATTATTTATCTAGGTTAAATAAAAAAATTACAATATTTACGAAGATGAAATTAATGAAAATTTTCTGACGAGCAACTTTATTACTGAGTGAAATATTTTATGTTATGTTGACATAGTGATTTTTATTTTTAGTGATAGTATACCCGATAGATTATCATATCATCAATAGAAAAAGTTTCGTTCATGTTGCAAGATGTTACTTTTGGGATGACCATATTNCGAGATGAAATGCCCCTAAACTTTACTTTAGAAATTGAGATTTTTAATGTTTGGGGTTTGGACTTTATGAGACCATTTACACCTGCACTAGGAAATTTGTATATTCTGATTGTTGTAGCCTATGTCTCTAAGTGGATTGACACAACATCTCTACCTCATTGTGATGCTTAAAGGGTTGCAAAATTTCTGAAGAAAAACATTTTTAGTGGATTTGGGATGCCGATAGTAATTATTACGGATGGGGGAAGCCATTTTTAAAACAAAAGGATTAAGACATTAGTTGCAAAATTTGGTATTAAACATAGGATAATTACAACATATCACCCTCAGACTAGTGATTTAGTTGAGGTTTCTAATAGATAAATTAAGAAAATATTGGAAAAAATTAAGATAATGTCCGTAGATTAAAAAATCCATAGTTGAGAGTTGCATGAGCTGGGATAATGTATGTAGGCTATAGAGGCTAGAGTTGAGAGCTATGTGAGCTAAGACAATGTGTGTAGACCACATAAGTTGAAGTTGAGAGTTGCAATGTCTGTAGGATGCAGAGGCCATGAATGCTAGATTTAAGAGTTGGATGAGTCATAATAATCTCTGTAAGCCACAGAGGTAAGAGTTTAAAGCTGCATGAGCTATTATAATGTTTGTAGAACACAAAGGTCAGAGTTCAAAGCTTCATGAATTGTGTAGCACATAGATTGTATTTGTTTATGTAGGCCATAAGGGGTAAGCTACAAGATGAGAGCTTCAGAAGTCCAAAGAAAGTCAACATATTTTGAGTATGGTAGATTTAAGAAGTTACTATAGAGTACGTTGTTATACCATCTTCGAGAGGCATCATTATACCATATGTAATGCACATTGTTGCAGCGTATGTAGGAAGTGAGTTGCACTATCTTCAGAGTGAGTCCTTAGATTATCTTTGGATCATGTAGATACATTTTATTTTGGGTGAATCATTGTACTACTTTGTATGGTGCTATATTACTCAATAATGTACACAAAATTCTAAAACATACAACATGTTTCTGTAACGAGCTTTGTTCCAATGAACCAGAGCTAGCAGATGGTGGTTGACAAAAGACTAAGAGTGGTGGTTGATGGTAGTCTATGACTGTAGGGGCATGTGACATTTGCTAGACCTTCAATGTGGAACACTGGACCTCAAGTCCTCCTCCAATTCTCGAGATTCATCCGATTCAAGGTCTAGGTCCCCTCTCAAGAGGGGATAGGGCTCTATTTATAGAGTATGAGGGAGACCTCCTTGCAAACAAAGAAGGAATCAAGATTACTCGATCGGATAAGCCAAAGGGATTCTCTCGATCAGACGATATTTTATAGACATTTGAGTGCCTTAATGATCTCAAAATTGAGTGATCTTAGGCTCATTGAATTCGTTTTGTTGAGAGGCTCAATTTGATTGTAAGCTTGTCTGATTTGAAATTAATTTGACTTTCCAATTAGACATTAAAAGCATCTAAGAGTTGCTTATCAACTTTGATTCAAGCTTAATTTGCCTCACATTGGATTAACTTTGGTGCCATTGAGTCCGTCTCGTTGAGCTAATCCGTTTGACTATAAGTTTCCTGAAATCCGAGTTATGAATGATTTTTTATTGGGGTTTGAATATTTCTTGCTAAAAATGCCTCAAGATTTGTGTTAATTGCCCCGAGATTCATGCCAAATGATATATTTATTGTGATCGTAACAATAATATATTTGAAATAGTCTAGCTATTTAATTTATTGTAAAATAAATCAATGAGATTAATTTTCTTATTATAATTTGGAGTAAAATGAGTTTAATATAAAGCTCAACATCAACACAAACGGTGACTGAACATGAGTAGGTGATTGGGTGGGCAACAACAAGAGGTAGCGGTGACAACTTGTGGGGTGTATTTGAAAATAGACTAGATTGGTCAAGTTTTAAAATCGCCAACAAATGAACTAAACAATGAGTTTCAAATACATCAAGATTTACACTACATTTTTTTTTTTATCAAGACCAATCACCAAACGGTTGATACCCCTTGCAAAAGGAATACATTATTGATAAAAAGGCAAACCAAATGACTACTAAACTTACTTATTATCAAGCTAATCACTTCTGATAATTATTAAAAGAAACTTATGAAGATATAATTTGTATTGAGATTAAATGTTAGAGGAATTGACAATGCATCATTGTAACTAAAGAACATGACATATTGACTAATAAGTAGCTCATCTCTACTTCACATAGATGTTCAAAGTGTAGATATCTTATTATCAAGCTAATCATTTAAGGGCCTCCATTTGTCACATTTTTTTTAATTAACTTGACTTGAGCCAAGTTTAAATTTTTGGTTTATAGTTGATGAAAATTATATCATATATATATATATATATA
>JXCR01130599.1:318063-337746 GCA_002079205.1 Phalaenopsis hybrid cultivar
TTCATTTGTTCCAGCTGCTCTATGGGTTTATGGCCGGGAAGTTGTTATTTCTTTCATCCCTTACTTTTTTGAGTATGCCATGTTACTCAATATAATGTAGAGTGTAGATCAAATGAAGTTTTCTGAATTTTGCAACATGGTGATTTATTATTTTCTTAAAAACTAAATAATTTTTGTATTTTCGTTCCAATTGCCTTGATCCTTCATCAACTCTTCCATTTTGCTTTATGGTTTCTTTTAGCTTTGTTTGCTTGTCGTTTTGATGATTTTGTTTTAGGAGTTTTTGTCATTCCAATTTCATTTGTTGAAAATATTGTATGTTCGGTATTCATGGCATGCTGTACTAGCAGAACTTGTGTTCGTCCTAATCTCCATCTTGGCTTACAGTATTATTTTGTCATGTGATTTGCATTTATGACAAGAACTTGCGTTGTTGAAGTAGCATTGGTTTTATGATGATATATCTATATTGGAATCGAGAATAATCAAACATATTCTTGTGATGTCGACAAGAACTTTATTTGCTTTTTATGGTTGTGGAATTCTTAATTTGCTGCTGTGTTACCATTGTAGTAGCTATGTCACAACATAAAATCTTACATCATAAGTTTCTCACAATTATTGGTTTGTCATATTAGGCTTGGTTTTCTGATGTTATAACATATGTCCATGTAGATTAGAACTGTTTGATTTTTAAAACTTTTTTTTGTCAAGATTTGTAAAAGAAACACGACATAATCCTTAGTAAGATTTTGTGTTATGAAAGTTGTTACTAGTTACCTGTTTCTGCTTTAGCTGCATAGATTTTCATACTATTATTTTATTAATAGTAAATAAATTATATGTTTAGACTTAAATATGCTTGTAATGAACCAAATGAATGTGTGGAAAAGACAATGAACTGAGATCAGGTTCATCATCACTGTACTTAACCTACACAATCAAGGTTGGCTTTATCAATTTTCCTCCGTTCTGTTTTTTTGAGTGTTATATGAGTTTTTAAGTCATTGTCTTGCATTTTTTTTTTGTTGGCCAAACCAAGTCTGTTACCTTTGTTCCACAGCTTTTTATTTTAATGTTTAAATAATAATTTTATCTACTTATTTTATAGGTGCATCTTTTCCTCTTTATCTTATATGTCCAAACCACATTAATCCATTTTTTCTTATAATACAGTTTGTTAGTCTTATTGCAGTTATTTAACTCTACATATTCCCCATTCTTTTTTTGACTCAAAAACAGTTCTGTCAACGTCCGATTCTATGAGAATTATACAATCAAGATACTTAATCCTGTCATTTTACATATCAATTGCTCTTTTTCCAACAATAACTGCTAATTGTCAACTTTACTCTCATCAAATATGTATGCTTTGTTGTTAGTCTTTGTTTACTAATATTGAACACTTTATCTTTAATAAATTTCTTTCATTATTACAACCTCTCATTTATTTTAAAAGTGACCTCACGTATGAAAAACATGTGAGCTGTATATGCATTCTCCAATTTGCCTTGTCTCCATTATCTTTTGTGAGCACCTCTTGTATTTTTTGATTTGGTGCTATAATTTTGATTGAGAATAAAAAAATTTGAAAGAAAATTATTACTTTCTTTTTGTTTGGAAATTTAGAATTAGAAATAAAAGGAAAAAAATCCGCCATACAGGGAGAATTTGTGTTTTTCTCTCCCAAAATGAGCTGAAAAGGGAGAGAAAATAAATGGAATTCATTCATATAATGGTCTTTGGTTGCTTGAAGATGCAAATCATGTCTGCAAAACAATGAAGTTCATTTAATTTGGTCTTTGGTTGCTTGAAGATGAAATCATGTCTGCAAAACAATGAAGCTCATTTAATCCGTCATTTGGTTAGATTTTGTTTGACAAAAAATATAAGTTTTAATATCTACAAAGCTCCTCAAAGTTCTCTAAATGGTCATGACTTAATTTTCACACTAGAAATGAGCGAAAATGAAAATTTGTTAAAAGCCAAAGAAGTCTTAAGTAAACTTGTACTAATGCCCAATCTAATCTCGTGTCTGTTTGTATTATCTTTTTTTATTTCTTCCCTCAGTTCCCAATCAAATTTCAAGAAAACTTGTTCAATTTATAGATCTAGAATTTACGACCTTTTAAGTTTTATTTATCTATATGCAAATTAATTAATTCTGCAATGCCGCTTGCTGAGAGTTAGCTTGTTTTTTATAAATGAGTCTTTTATTCCATTTTAGAATCATAATTTATTTTACAGTTTTATTTTGCTTGCTATACTCCTGTTTGGAATTTTCTTGTGAGAGAGAGTATGATGAATGAATATTTGCTTGATTCTTATTCTAACTAGGATATAAAGGTAGTTTCGAACTTTCTTCTAAATAGCTTTAATATCTTTAAACTTAATTAATTAATGGTGAGGACAAGTTGATGCTTGATCTTCCCTGTATGCAGAGTTTCTCCTACTGTGAAAAAATATATAAGGGGCATTTACACAGACCACACAATTCTTATGTATTTACATATCTAACGCCTAAACTTTAATATTTGAGCGTTATGAATGTAAATATCTAACTTCACGTTATAGATATGGTAAATTCATAAGAATTGTGTGGTTGTATGTTAACTTACCAGAACAAAAAGATGCTTGGTTATGCATTATCTAAATATTTTAATGCTATATAGTAAAACGAATGTGGATGATAGAAAGCAAAATAAAAAAAATTGATTGGCATAAATTTTTAGTTTAAAAATTAATGAAAGAGGGAAATTATCTTTATCCAAGTACTTAGAACTTCAATTTTCTTGGATAAAAAATCTTGCCCTCTATTTTAATATTTCTAAATCTTAAAAAATATGGGAGCCGTAGAGCACCATTTTAAAATGGAGCCAAAGAATAATGGTGTGGTTGAAGTAATAATAAATTTTAAATGTCATTTTTAAGAGAATGACATTAAAGTGATAATTAATTTACTCAGTTGATATACTTGACATTTTTATGAAATGCATGACATGAATCCTCGTATTTGCATTTAAGATTATATGCTTATAATATTGTATACAATCATAAAGTTGTTTTATATTTAAATATTTCCTTTAAAAGGATAAGGATTCCAACGTCCCAATTTAAAAGAACAAAGAAGATTTACATACCTCTCATTTCGTATGCACTTACATATCTAAACACCAAAACATCAAATTTTACATTAGGTTCCAACTTAATGCATGAAAATGTATATTTTATTTTTTTTAAGTTAGAATAAATGGTATTTTTGATGTGATGTGAAAGATTTGGGTGATATAGATGTAAAAAATTAAGTTTGGGTGTTGGATTTGTAAATATAGAATTGGTTGTTAGATATGTAAATATATATGTAAATGTCCCCAAAATAATAATAATATTTTATAACTTCAAATATGGGTTGTATGTGCCTAACATGTGCTAAAATCAACAATAAGAGTGACTTCAGTGACCGATTGAATTGTTACTTGACAAAATATGCGGTGCTGTTTCTCAGTTATTCAAAATGCATGTTTGCTTGATCTTGTCTTTAAACTCTTTTCCCATCTTTAATTCATACCATGCTGGGTTAAGTATACTTATAATGGGTCATATATGTGCCTTGTATGCTTTTCCAAAGCTGATTCTAATTAGTTGGTATGAGGCTGATGAAATAATAATGATGTTATTAATTCTCTCAGCTGATGAAATAATCAGAAAGGTTGTGCCAAATAATTCCCAGTACAGTTTTACTTGTTAGTCTATTAACTGGCCTTTTTGTATATTTTTTCATGGAAAAGTCTCCAACACCAGAATTCTGATTTCTATATAATGGGGTATCATAATAGTTTGAAGGTTGGCAATGTAATGGTGCATCGCTTTATTTTTTTTTCCCTTAGTAGATATGCAACTAAATTAAAGAACTCTGGGAAGATATTTTACATTTATTTCATTTGGGCTTGCTTTCATGCAAATATTGGTTCTTTATGAGAGTAGATTCTACTGATATCTTAAATGTTAATTTTGTTGTTTATATTTTAATGATTGATGTTATACCATTGTTTTCTGAGAAAGTAAAAGAAGGAAAGTGAGCATTTGTTTTTTCTATTTCTGGTCTTGTTAGTGACTTGTAGCTGGGATGTTTGATTTCAGTTTGACTCCTTGTCTTCATTAGTTTTTTTTTTTGCTTGAAATAAGCAAAAGTCTAACTGATGATACATTGAAGCTAGCCTATGTGAGGCCCATTATATCATTTTTTTGTCCCTCGTATGTTTGACAATTTGAAGAAACTATAGATCTAGATGCAAAGTTTTTTTTTTCTTTTTTGTGTGCGCAATATTAAATAAATAAAGTGCACCGAAGTGTAAATTGATACGAGAAGAATTTGATTTTGAGATCTTTGCAATAATATTTAAGATATGTATGAACAAATTATCATATATATAAGCTTTAGGATCGCTCAATTCTTATATATTTACATATCTAACACATAAACCTCAATTTTTACGTGCATATCACTTTTCTTATGTATGAAGAAGTGTATTTCTCTATTTAAGAAATTTAAAATGGTGATATTTTTTATGTGATATGAAAGATTTTGGTNAACCTCAATTTTTACATGCATATCACTTTTCTTATGTGTGAAGAAGTGTATTTCTCTATTTAAGAAATTTAAAATGGTGATATTTTTTATGTGATATGAAAGATTTTGGTGGTTTAAATGTAAATATAAAAGTTTGATGTTATATATGTAAACGCTTAGGAATTAGTTGGTATTTATGTAAATGCCTCTCTCTCTCTATATATATATATATCATTGTAAAGTATTAAGAACAAGACATGTCTTCTGTACTCTTGCTTCGATGTTTTGCTCAAGTGAATTAGCTGTGGCTTGGTCGAGCTAAGCTTTGTTTGACTTAGATGTTTTGTGGCATAGGACCCAAGCTGTTAAGTTGGAAATAATAATAATGCAATTTGACTTCCAGTTACTATAAAACTTCATCTGATGCAAAAATTGCCTTTTTTTGACAAAAGCTCGTTATCATCTCATAGTTAAGGAAAATGGCATCATGGATAAGCTTCTCATACATTGTAGATTTTTTTTTAATATTTAATGTTTGATTACAATGTTCATGATGATTGTATTGGATTGATATATATCAAGTTCAACCAAGCAAGCTTAAACCTGAAATCGAACCGAGTACAGCACATTTGCCTCCGGGACCTTATTCTTTTCTTCCAAGGCTGTATGTTCTTCTCCTTGAGGATTACAGAGCACTCTAATTATTCTACTGACTGTCATATCTCCTCTTTGGACTTCTTCAATTCACAGATAAGAGTTATTTCTCTTAGTTACAGTAGATGCATTATTTTGAACTATGTAACCCCCTCCAAGTCCAGTGTATCTTCAGGCTTCCTAAGATATTTCAACGTCTATGAGCTCCAACCAATTTCTTATGGAGTTTGTAAACCAAGTCTTTTATGGCTTTGCTGTAGAAATTCCTCCCAACCCATCTTCAATAATAAGCTTGTTTCTACAACATACAAGCTGAAGTGGCCTGTGTTTGGGTTGAGGTTGGAAGATGTGATATAGCGCAAGAAGCTAAGGAGGGAGAACAAGATCAATCGTAAAGTTGAGAGCACGAAGTTTCTCCTAAATAAATCTATGATAAGGAATCAATCGAAAACCTTTAATTAGAATTTATTTTTTTATGTGTTTATGATTGTTGTTAAAGGCATGTTTTGATTTTGATAATTTGCACATTTAGAACTTTGAAATTTAAAAAATTGAATTTTGAAATTCAAATTTTGAAATTTTGATTTGTGGAGGGATTGAATAGGGCAATGTTCTCTATGCAATTTAAATGCAATTGATGGTTGAAAAATGAAAGGAAGATCGATTTCCAAATGGTTATGGTTGGCCTTCACTTTGAAAGAGTGTTCTTACCATCTCTTCTTTCTCTCTTAAATTTTGAATTTTATTTTCATGTAAAATGTAAATATTATTTATTAGAGAATATAATAGATTGATGCAATTTTGAGGTAAAAACCATTGTTGTTAGAACTTTAGGAATGAAGCTTGGCGGTTAAATTACTAAACTTGGAATTTTCTTGTTGGCTTCTTTTTTGTTTGCATCTTTAGTGATTTGCAAGAGTTCTTTCTCTTAAATGCTACAATATTTTTCTTAAATCTCCTCCACACGATCATAGCATGTCTAAAGCTTTTATTTTTAGAAATTTTAGGGATGGTCTCTCGGCCCCCACTAGGTTTACAATGGCTGTTGCCAAATTCAAAGTGCAAAACTAGGGAGTCACATGATACAATGGGAGACAGCACCTTCGCACCCAACTCAGTGACAGTACATCCAATGGCTGCTGACGCTTCTAAAATTTTGTATTTTGTTGCATATATATATATATATATANTCGGCCTCCACTAGGTTTACAATGGCTGTTGCCAAATTCAAAGTGCAAAACTAGTGAGTCACATGATATAATGGGAGACAGCACCTTCGCACCCAACTCAGTGAAAGTACATCAATGGCTGCTGACGCTTCTAGAATTTTTTTAACTAAAGTGTGTGTCAATAAAAAATTCAATAGATATAAATCATGAAAAATGTCTTCTATGGTGGTAAACATCATTTGATGATAGTGGGCTGGTAATTGACTTACAGCCATGAATGGAGGGGGACCAAATGACTAATAAGATATGTGCTACATATCATTGGCTGGCCGACAAAGACTATTAATAGTTGTTGGGCAATGATAAAAAAAAAAAATGACAGAAGTCATGCAACAGCATTTGATTTAACTTGATCATTCTCATGTTCAAAATAGAGAGTGACTAATAAGGCATTAATCATTGGTAGGCATCAAATGTTCATCGATTGTAAGCAACGGATTGATGGATGCATGCTCTTGAGTTGATATGAGAATTCAATTGACATTAAGTCCTTTTCAAGTCTTCTGAATTTAAGATATTCTCTTGAGAATTTTTCAGTTATTAAATATCTTATACATTTTAAGGATTACCGCTTCAGATGAGTTGAAATCATTTATCTTTTAGAACTTATATTTTTTTGAGGTTTGTGTGCATTAGTTCTTCTCAATCTCCCCCACTTAAATAGCTGATGTTCTCATTAGTTCTCGTATTTCATAATTATCCACCAACTAGATATGATTCTAGAGGTGACCACTATAGATTTAAGAGATGGCTCTCACCATATATCACTTTGTCCCATCTTAGGTTCAAGAGGTGGCTCCCGTGGCGTAGCACTTTGTTCCGTATGACACTTAGTTTCTATTTTTCCGGCTAGTGTAATGCTTTGATATCATTTGTGACAGCTTGAACTCTCACCGATCGAGGTATTGCTCGATTTGGCCGAATGACCTCACGTTTTTGCCCCGTTGTTGTAACTTCCAAGGAGGTCACCCATCCTAGGAATGCTCTCTCAAAAGCACATTTAACTTTGGAGTTTCCANGAAATCAGCCAAGCTTTAACTGAACTGTTTTAACCATGATTCTGAAGTGGAATTATTATTGACGCAGCATTCTTACTTCAATTGTTGTTTCAAATTTTAGAAGTTATAATGAGGAAGAAAAGACAACAAATATATACGGTACAACCCGGAATAAAAAACAGCGAATAAATTGCAATAGAGACTTGGGAAAACTTAGTTAAGGGCTGATTTTTACTAATACCAATGAAAGCAAATAAGGTTAATCTATTGTTCTATAATTAAACCGCTTCTCCACAAATCTTAGACAGTGCTATAAACACCACTAGAAGAAAAAAACTGCAGTCAAATAATATATAAAAACAGACTCTAGCCAATTAGCTGGCATAAAGACTCTCCAAGACCCTTTTCAAACTTCCTCTAAAACCTCCCTGATTTCTTTTCTCTTGTATGTGTGCGGGCTCTGAATTGTCCTCAGACCTTCCTAGGTATTCTGCCCACTAGGCTGGGNTTCTTCTCCTTGAGGATTACAGAGCACTCTAGTTACTCTACTGACTGTCATATCTCCTCTTTGGACTTCTTCAATTCACAGATAAAAGTTATTTCTCTTAGTTACAGTAGATGCATTATTTTCAACTATGTAATCCCCTCCAAGTCCAGTGTATCTTCAGGCTTCCTAAGATATTTCAACGTCTATGAGCTCCAACCAATTTCTTATGGAGTTTGTAAACCAAGTCTTTTATGGCTTTGCTGTAGAAATTCCTCCCAACCAATCTTCAATAATAAGCTTGTTTCTACAACATACAAGCCGAAGTGGCCTATGTTTGGGTTGAGGTTGGAAGATTGTGATATAGCGCAAGAAGCTAAGGAGGGAGAACAAGATCAATCGTAAAGTTGAGAGCACGAAGTTTCTCCTAAATAAATCTATGATAAGGAATCAATCGAAATCCTTTAATTAGAATTTATTTTTTTATGTGTTTATGATTGTTGTTATAGGCATGTTTTGATTTTGATATTTTGCACATTTAGAACTTTGAAATTTAAAAAATTGAATTTTGAAATCCAAATTTTTAAATTTTGATTTGTGGAGGGATTGAATAGAGGGAATGTTCTTTATGCAATTTAAATGCAATTGATGGTNGTAGGTAAAATATTTTTGTTTCGTGTAAATGTTAATCTCATATGTAAAAATGACATTCTTGAATTAACTCATGTAAAAATGACATTCTTGAGTTAACTCTCTCTCTTGCTCTATGCCAATTCATAAAACTTACGAAGATCCAGAGCATAAATAAATCAGAAGTAATACATAAGATATATGAGATTTTAACATTAAAAACATCAAGGAAAAGGGGAAAAATATGATCCAATAGAAATATACAAAGTAGTACAAATAGTTAATTTTTTTTTTACTAAAGTGTGTGTCAATAAAAAATTCATTAGATATAAATCATGAAAAATGTCATCTATGGTGGTAAACATCATTTAATGATAGTGGGCTGGTAATTGACTTGCAGCCATGAATGGAGGGGGGGACCAAATGACTGATAAGATATGTGTTACATAATATTGGCTGGCCGACAAAGACTATTAATAGTTGTTGGGCAATGATAAAAAAAAAATGTCAGAAGTCATGCAACAGCATTTGATTTAACTTGATCATTCTCATGTTCAAAATAGAGAGTGATTAATAAGGCATTAATCATTGGTAGGCATCAAATGTTCATCGATTGTAAGCAACGGATTGATGGATGCATGCTCTTGAGTTGATATGAGAATTCAATTGACATCAAGTGCTTTTCAAGTCTTCTGAATTTAAGATATTCTCTTGAGAAATTTTCAGTTATTAAATATATTATACATTTTAAGGATTACCGCTTCAGATGAGTTGAAATCGTTTTTCTTTTAAAACTTATATTTTTTTGAGGTTTGTGTGCATTAGTTCTCCTCAATCTCCCCCACTTAAATAGTTGATGTTCTCATTAGTTCTCGTATCTCATAATCATCCACCAACTAGATATGATTCTAGAGGTGACCACTATAGATTTAAGAGATGACTCCCACCATGTATCACTTTGTTCCATCTTAGGTTCAAGAGGTGGCTCCCATGGCGTAGCATTTTGTTTTGTATGTCACTAAGTTTCTATTTTTCCTGCTAGTGTAATGCTTTGATATCATTTGTGACAGCCTGAACTCTCACCGATCGAGGTATTGCTCGATTTGGCCGAATGCCCTCAAGTTTTTGCCCCGTTGTTGTAACTTTCAAGGAGGTCACCTATCCTAGGAATGCTCTCTTAAAAGCACATTTAACTTTGGAGTTTCCACTGAAATTCCTCCTTTACACCAAAAGGTGCCTCGATGTTTAAGAGTTCGACTTCATTTTACTCAATGGATTTCACACCGACTATGCTCATTTGTGTAGCTCTGAACATCCTTTAAAAGCTACATTATCTTAATTTACTTTTAATAAAATTGATACATCAGTGAATGGCATGATTTTCTAACTTTTGAGTTGATGCAATAATGCATAATAGAAGGAATACTTATTTGCAATCTTACACGATATCAATCTTGTTGACAATGACAAATAATTGTTTTGTATTTGATTTCAAGCATCAAACAAACTGACAATGAGAAGCACTGGCATTGAAGTTGCGTGAAGCATCAATCTTGCTGAAAATTACGAGCATCAGCATTAGTGTTAGTGATATATGTTAGGCTTGTCAGCGACACAAGGTGATAGTGTTGGTGCCAATGACGTGCATCAATTTTGTTGGTGATGGCAGTCATTCACATTGGTTTCAATAGAAACGTCAGCACTAGTGTGAATGACATGCACTGTCTTTGGTTAAAACGATAAGTGTTAACGTTAATTTTAATTGTACCCTAATGTTGACAACTGGTGTCTACTTTGGTGGCAATTTTTAACATCGAAATCAGTGTCAACAATTTGTATTCCCGATCAAAGATGATAAATGTTGGCAATTATGTTGAAAAAGAGCATGACCTTAATGCTACAAGAGTGTCAATGTCAGGCATCAAGATTATTAATGTCAAACATTAATCTTATTAAAGATGATAGGCGTGGATGTAGATGATGATGTTGGGGATCAATATTGATTTGAACATCAGTTGTCAAGATGGATGTTTAAATTGAGTGTAGTCCTTGTTGATAGTTTTGCTTTTGCATTAATTTTGGTGTTGACTTTTTGTGTTGCAGCCTTCATATTGACTGTGGGTGGCCATGGAGAAATTTAAGTAGCTTAATAATATCAAAATTAAGTCATCCTGAGCTAGTTGGATACCTCTCTTCAAGACACTCATTTTGACTTTAAGCACGTAAGATTGAGTTGACATTTGATCCTTTAAAATTTAACATGAAATCTTCAGGTATACCCTTTTGTTCTTCGTCTTTGATCCAATTGGGCTTGATTTAAAGATTACTTTAGCATCCTTGGATCCGTTTCATCAACATTTTGAACTAAAAACAGAATCCAAATGATCATTCAATTGATAAAAAAAACATCTTCTTGAACTACTTGAATCAAAATGCATTCTTTATCAGATAATTTCTTGATTTGTCTCACATATTTCTCAAAGTGCACAACATATAATACAGGTGGCATCTTGTAGGTTCAAAGTAAGTAGTTGTGAAGTGCATCAGAGCTCATATGGTTGCCTGCAAATATAAAACTTTTTTAGAGCCTTTTTTTTGTTAAATCTTCATTCATTTTGCCTTTTAAAAATGCATTTTTGAAGATTAAAGCTCAAGTTCTCGCGTTGCTACTTCCAACCAGTAAATAAATTTAATAAACTTCAACATTTTTCAAAACTTGGTTTCTAAAAAATCAGCCAAGGTTTAACTGAACTGTTTTAACCATGATTCTGAAGTGGAATTATTATTGAAGCAGTATTCTTACTTCAGTGGTTATTTCAAATTTTATAAGTTATAATGAGGAAGAAAAGACAACAAATATATACGATACAACCCGGAATAAAAAACAGCGAATAAATTGCAATAGAGACTTGGGAAAATTTAGTCGAGGGCTGATTTTTACTGATACCAATGAAAGCAAATAAGATTAATCTATTGTTCTATAATTAAACCGCTTCTCCACAAATCTTAGACAGTGCTATGAACACCACTAGAAGAAAATAACTGCAGTCAAATAATATATAAAAACAGACTCTAGCCAATTAGCCGGCATAAAGACTCTCCAAGACCCTTTTCAAACTTCCTCTAAAACCTCCCTGATTCCTTTTCTCTTGTATGTGATTAGCGGTTGTGTGCGCCCATGCGGGCTCTGAATTGTCCACAGACCCACCTAGGTATTCTGCCCCCTAGGCTGGGCCGGGTAGATTGGCTAGACCGGGTAGATTGGCCAGACCGTCGGCTGAGCTGGCTGGCTCGGTCTAGTCGATCTGGACCGGTCCTCTCTGAACAGGTTTGTCTGTAGGGCTCTCTCGTCTGCAAAAGGAGCGACAAACATATCAATATATTCATCCAACTACACTAGAGAAATATTCAAGGTATTAATACAGCTTGGTTTGCTGGAAAGAATGTGGGGAAAGAAGAAGAACAAGCAAAAAAAAAATACAAATTTGCATTATAGCAAACATTTCAGATCCTTTGTGCGGACATTATTATGGCAAACATTATTGTAAGACGCTGCTAAAAATGAAAGTGATTGTACAAATGATACAAATTAGAATACAAACTAAAAATTAATGCAGGAAATCAATCATAAGCTAAATCTGAATTCTTGAATCACAGCAGAAGTTATGATCGAAGCTGCTAAGAAGAAGAACTGCTGCAACTGAAATTCTACAAATAGTGACTACAAAAATATATATTCTAAACAAAACTAATATCAAAGATAACAAGATTAGAAAGTCACTCCATAAATAAACACAAACAAGGCTGCAGGAACAAACTAAAAAAAAAAAATTCAATATATAATGAAAAGCACTTAAAATGCCATGCAATTTTATCAAAATATAAAGTTTAATTATATGATTAAATCAGTGGTGACATTATAGCAGAGTATAAAACAGGGCAATTTCTCAAATAAAAAATCATAGCATCTTAAATTCATAACATATCTAGAGTTAGAATGTTGTGAGCATAACATTGATTTTCAATTCTATAGCCAAAGAAAATGTATGGCTCCTATGCCATAAGAAATAAAAAAAAATTGAGAATCTTAATATTTAAGAAATTTAGTAATTATTTATGTAATCGTTCTGACATATCCTTAGAGAGATATTACACTGCTTAGGTCGTATGTAAAGCAGAATGTGTGATAGATGAAGCTCTGAGACAGTTTGATATTTATTAATTCTATAATTTATAGATGTGAGGTAGAATATAGACACTATAATAATATAGTCATACATTGTAACAATATCATTGAGTGTCATAAGATTATAATTAGGTAATAAAGGTGGTATGAGAAGTGTCCTACTTCCTCAGTATTAAGTGGATGGGAAACTCAATTGAGTTGTAAGAGAGAAAATTTTATTATATTATTTTACAACTATTATAATTGTATTTTGCTATATTAAAGTTATATTTTGTTGCATTTTACTCTTTAAAATACTATCATATACCAAATTTATCCTTTGTTGTATTATAATTATTATGATTATACACAGTTTTATCAAAGTATGATCTATTGTAATATGATTGTTATAATTGCATTATGTTGTACCGAAATGATAATCTGTCGTATTAAAATTATTGTGATTGAACTCTGGTGTTATAGCTTGTTTGAATCCAGTTCAAATTTGATTCAAACATGATTTTAACATACTTCAAACATTGTTGACATATGTTAATAACATTATTTGTATTGGTTTGAAAGTCGATCAATGTTGTACGTTCGAATTTCAAGTTTACCTTATTCAACATTGTTTTGCTTAAGAACCTCACGCTTGAGTTTATTTGAATTTCCGAGAATCAATATACCATTATAATAAAAATATGACAATGTAAAATAAAATGAATAACTAATATACTACAAACTATATGATTGAAAAATAACTAAATATATTAAATAAAAAAAGTAAAAAAAACTTTCTAGCAATGCTTAACAATATCATAACAATAGTTGCTTGACAGTTCATTGTAAACTCTAAAGTTAGCCTTTAATACTAAATACAACTGCATCAACTAAATGCATGGCCAAAATCGCCATCAAATGAATTGAAAATTACCAGCAAATTTTTTTTTCATATAAATCAAATGCAGTCATCACATCTTCCAGCATAAAAAATCTTATATATATAATATGAACAAGTTGAAAGAGAACTCTAATTTCAAAATTGAATCTTGTTCAAAATTGAAGGTTCATAAATATAATAATGTATATGGGTTGTGGTTAGAACAGTTTGATATAAGGAATACAATAGAGCTTGAAGATAAAAAAATAATAAAGTAATGAAGGTTATATATATATATTCTTAAGTATCTCTATTATTATATTTGTATCAACCTCCTCTAACTAGCCCATCTATAAATTATATTGCATGGGTGAACTCACCTAGCCATAAACAAGCTGTACTTGCCAAACTGGTTTGAGGCACATTAGCAGAAGTTAAGATGGACTCGCTAGCCCAGATTAAGGTGAACTCACCATTTAGGCTTACAGAGAGATCATGAAGAACTCAACATGAACTAGCCAAACCAACCAAACTCAAGTATAGTTCCTCAAGCTTAAAAGACATTCAAATGATTTCTTAACGACACTGGTGCCTTCCTTTCAAACAGACAACTATGGATCCAAGTTCCAATTTGGCTACATGCATTTTGTGTTTTACATTGATTAACCATCAAGTTCCACTTTCTACTTTTTTCAATTGAAGTAATTTAATCTGTAGTTCTTTTTTTTGTAATGCATAAATAACGATCCAAGCCTAGAAATAGAAGGGCACAAGAAGAGCTTAGGTTACACAACATTACACAATCTTAGGCAATCTTGGCTAAATTATTATGCTTGATATGTCACCAAAGACTCCACATGATCGAGCGTAGATCATAATTCATTTTTTAATGATATAATTTCGAGAGTCAAACTCAAGGTTGTTTGATCTCCAATTTTAGCAAATTTGTAGTCAAACTGAACTTCTCGATAAGATAAACTCATCAACAACAAATTGATTAGATTCAAGTTCCAATGAACTCAAATCAACCAATTGAAGCTTTAAAAATTGATTAAAAGGTTGAATAATCTCCAAGCTATGCCTAATATAATCGAATCAAATGTTTCGATAACATGATCTAATGAGCTCAAGATCACTCAATTTTGAAGACATTAAAACACTTAAATGCTAAAGGATTGATCAATAATAATAATAATAAATAGGTTGAGTCATTGGATGAAATTTATGAGATTTTAGTCAAATCTAGCAAAATGCTAATCTAAAAAGTTATATATATATATATATATATATATATATATATATACACCCCTANATTGAAATGATTGGTATGTGCAAGTGTTGTGCTTAAAAGATTATTTGTGGATAGCCTAGTTATTCTTCTTATTTGAGAGGAAACCAAAATTCATCAACCTTTTTAGAGATGATAGGATTTGGTGTTGGGGAAGACAACAAGTGTCAAATTTGTTGTTGTCGATCATTTGTATCAAGATAATGACATATCGGCTTTGGTTGTGATATAAGGGAAAGACTTTTCGTCAATGATTGATGTCAAGCGTGTCAATGACAACATGGGTCAACATAGGAGTCGATGGTAGATATCAATCTTGTTGACAATGANTTGAAAATTTTATAGCTAAAACTAAACTTGTGAAGAGACTTGGAAGCCAACGATCACCATCAATCATCTTCGACCACTAGAGGTGGTTACTTTAGCTCAACAATTATCATACAACTATTGTTACTTGATTAATATCTCCAAGGTTTTGTTTAAAAACTATTGTCACTTAATTAGCGTTATTATCTGAGAACTGTTATGACCCTATTGTAATAATAAAAAGGACAAGCAAGCCCTGCTGATTTAGTAACCTTTTTAAATTTTTTTTTTCAATTGAGGAGAGTGGAGAAATTTTGTAATACATACTATGTATACAATATACTACTTTTACTAGGTTATGCCCTGTGATTTTTTTTTATTATTGGAAGGCTTGTCATATAAAAATGTTTTTGTCTTTTATTAATTTTTATATGTCTGGTAGCTTTTTAAACTAAGAGTTAATTTTTCTCCATCTATTATCAACTTTCTAGCATGAACAGAGATACTCAAGTTTATATAGTGAAATTCTTAGAAGCTCCCACTCTACTCTATTTTCTTCTCTTTTTTCCTTGTTTTCTTTTTTTTATTAAATAAGATTTTGTTGTAATTCACATATAGATAATTCATGATTCAATAATTTGAGTATAGCTTACATAAAATTGAACCTTGTTCATGATATTCAAACCTTATTTGATGGCTGCTCCACATCTTGTTTAAATATAGTTCATACATTTGGAAAGTGTAGCATTAACAACTCTATTTTTGTTGCTTAAAGACAACTAAAATATGAAACTTGAAATATGAGGATATAATTACAAATCTAAAATATTTTATAGTACTTTATTACCACTTCAATAACGTCATTGGTGGGTCCTAAGGCCTCAAGCAAAAAGTGGAGGGTGGCGTCTGGCTGTCGAGCGTCAATAAAAATTTTTTTTCGAAAAAGTATGACATGAATCCCTTAAATTATTGTGTTAATGCTAGGGCGTCCCTTGAAAGCGACATACTGTATACCTTAAATATAGTGACAAGTGTGAAAGGGTCACTGCACTATTTCTTGGATTTAGTGTCAAATAAGCAATAGTTCCCACATTATGAATGGATGTGGTAAAAAAAGTTATTTATGAAGGATCCATATTTAAACAGATGTAGATATAATTATATATAAATATTTGAAAGAAAATGTTGTGAAAATTAGCAGAAATGAAGATAAAATTATAGTTCTAAAGATTATTGTTGATAATAAATTTCCTTAATGAAATAAGTGTTTATGCTCCCCAAGTATGTTTGGATATATATTCAAGAGAAAAAAATTGGAATGACCAATAATAATTAATATAAAGGATACCCCTTGAAGAAAAATTTTTAGTTGAAGAGATTTAAATATACATGTTAGTACAATAGGACAAAAATTTAATAGTATTCATGGTAGCTAATATTTTGGAGTTAACTAATAAAGAATGTAAAGTTATATTGGACTTTACTTTATAATTTTATTATTGTCAATACTTTATTTAAGAAAAGAGACAAGCATATTATCACTTATAAAAATGGATCTATTATTACAAAAATTTATTATTTTTCTTATGAGAAAAATAGATCACTGATATTATAAAAATTATAAGGTCATTTCAAGTAAAAATTTAAGTACCCAACATTGATTATTGATTTAAATTTTAAGATGAAGGATTGAAAGTGAAAAATATAATGAAATATTATCATATAATTAGATGATGTCATTTAAAAGACATAGAAAATTTATTTTTATGAGTAAATTTTAATATCTTAAGATTTGAAATGATCGTAAAGAAGCTAGTACTATGTGGGATAAAGTAACTAGTATTATTAGAAAGTTGTAGAAGATGTGCTGGAAAAATCAAAAGAGACTCTTATGAATATAAAAAGTTGATGGAGGAATAATAATGTGCAAAATAGAAAAAATAAGAGATTTTGTTATAAAAAATGATCTAAATATAAAAGCTTGAAAATTTGGATAAATATAACGTGGCCCATAGAGATTTTAAGAGAATAATTTGTGATGGTAAGAATTTTATTTTTAATAATTTTTATAATATATTAGATACTAAAGAGAGTGAAAGATATATGTGTATACTAGCCATACAAAGAGATAAGAAAATTAAAGCTTTAGTTGAAGTAAAGTGTATTAAGGATGAAAAAAAAAATACTTTTTTATATGAGGATATTCAACATAGATGGGTAAGATAACTTGATAAACTATTCAATAAATGTTATAAAAATAAGGACAACTTTATTGATCTTAATATCGTAAATAATAACAATTTTATTTTATTTCTACCATCAAATTAGCAAAACAAATTGAAGAGGCTTTAAAGAAAATAAAGTATGAAAAAGTAGTAGGACCTGCTAGTACTATAATATAAGTATGAAAATATTTTGAAACTCTAGAATTTCTTGACTTGCTAAACTTTTAAATAATATTTTAAATGCTAAAAAGATGTCCGATAAGTAGAGAAAGAGTTTATTGGTTGTTATTTTTAAGAATAAAGGGATGCATAAGAGTGTGCAAATTATAAAGGAATTAAGTTGATGTTTCATACATTAAAGTCATGGGAGAGTGTAATAGAACATAGGTTACTGCGTGATATGGAAATTTCTTAAAATCTGTGTGGATTAATGTCGTACTAGTCTGCTATGGAAGCTACACATTTATTAAGAGATTTGATGGAAACGTATAGAGAGAGTAATATATATATATATATATATATAAAACTTATGATAAAGTTNGAACACAAGTAAAATCGAAGAATTATTTTTCTAGTTTAGTTGGATTAAATCATGGATTAGTTCTAAGTCCAAATCCTTTTTGCTTTAGTTATGGATGTTATTATTGGAAATTTATAGGTGTATACGTTTTCTGATGATATTTTTCTTGTAGATAAGATTAGAGGGAGTTCAACAAAAATTAGATTTATGGAGGCCAACTTTAGAGTCTAATTGTTGTTGTTTGAACAGATATAAAATTGATTACATGGAATGTAATTTTAGTGATAGTATATTTCGAGACGAGGATATAATAATAAGTGAACAAATTGTAGAAGGAGTGAACATTTTAGATAACTAGGGTATTTTGTTCAAACTGTTGGTGATATAGTTGGGGATGCTATCAGCAGAACTCTAGTTGGATGTTTGAAGTGGAGGAACACATCAGTCCTTTTGTGTGATAGAAAACTAATGCTTGGACTTAAAGAAAATTTTTATAAGATGGCGGTGAGACTTACAATGCTTTAAGGCGTATAATGTTGGCCTGTAAGATAGAAGCATAAAATTAAGTTAAGTATTGATAAGATGAGATTGCTTAGGTGGATGAACAGTTTCACACTTGGAGACAATATGTGAAACAAATATTTCTTTGAAAGGGTTGGAATAGCTCCAGTGAGAGACAACATTAGAGAGAGTCACTTTAGATAATTTGGTCAAATTAAATGTCGATCATCTGATGACCCTATAGGGATAATATTTATTTTTTATTTAACTTATGCTAAGAAGGTGAAAGCCGACTTAAAAAGACTTGGGCATGTTGTATAAAAAATGATCTTAATTTATTAGACTTCAATGAAAATATGACACTCAATAGAACACAATGGAGAAAAAAATGATTCATGTAGCTAACACCACTTAGTAGGATAAAGACTTGTTGTTATTGTTGTATTTGATTGCAACTTCTATTGAAAAAAAGGAAAGATTATGTGAAAATAATAAATATTATTGATGATTCCATAACAAATATGATTTAATCTTTCTTGTACAATAGTGCCTTCATTGCTTGTATTCTTTGCTTTTCTAAAAGAGAAATTTACTAGCACAACACATAGTTTTTATATATTTATAAATTTATATATCTAACATATAAACTTTAATGCTTACTTAACATAAAAAAATATGTATGAAAAATTGCATTTCACTTAAAAAAAGTTTATATTTTTGATATGACTTAGAAATTTGGATGCTATATAAATATTAAAATTCCATCATATGTATATAAATCTCTTTCTGTTGAAAAAAAACTACATAATACTATCATTCTGAGTTTTAGTGTAGTGAAATGGCTTTAATGTGATGCTGCAAATTGCATAATAAGAATGCCTAAAGCAAACAATATTGTGGCCTAATGGTAAGCTAATCACCAAATTTCTTGGCCAAATTCTATCAAATGTGAGCATTGAGGTATTTTGTACCTTCTTTTGTTGCTTGATAGTATCTTGTCCTCAAATTTTTATCATGAAAAAAGAGGTTTTTGCTAAAAATAAAGGGATATGGATATGATTACCAAATTGCTGTTTTAGCAAATGAAAAAGGGCAATTGTGATGCTTCTGTACGTAAAGATGGACAAGATACTATCTTGTTAGGCTATTTTGACTGGGGCAGGCCAACCAAAGTTGTCTTTCTTTGTTTCTATTGTATGATGAATTGATATATATATATATATATATATATAT
>JXCR01130599.1:338260-350701 GCA_002079205.1 Phalaenopsis hybrid cultivar
TATATATATATATATTGCTGTTAACTATTTGATTTTGAGTGGAGCTAGGGTCGGCTTGTGATCTGTTATACTCGATTTCGAGCCAGCTCAACTGAACATTGAATCAAGATCAATCTAGCTTGAAATCAAAACAAGTTGGCTCAAACTGAGTTTTTTGGATCCTTTCAACTTGAAATAAGCTTGATCCAGCTCGAATAAAATTAGCTAGCTCAAATTTAGTTATTATATATATGTATATGTATACATATCTGTATAAATATATTTTTTTAAAAGATAAACGACAACATGTGTTTGTCCATCTGTGCTAATTCAAGTCAAATGGAATCAAACCTGGGACCGAGGGAACTTACGCCAAAACTGTCAACTAACAGACCATTAGTTGTGCACAAAATAGCTAAAAGAAGAGGTGCAACACGAGGACTTCCCAGAAGATATGTATATGTATATATGTATGTATGTATATATATGTATATCTATATGTTTGTATACTTGTATCTCTCTCTCTCTCTCTCTCTCTCTCTCTCTCTTATATATATATATATATATATATTNATTTGTGTCAGTGCATGCATACATACAAACATACATGTATATAGGTAAGCATGTGTACTTTTATACCAATGTGTAATTTAATTCAATAACGATTGATACACCATCATCAAATTTTCATCATGTGGCTTAAATTTCAAGGCACAACATGAATCTCGAAACAATTTGCAGTAAAAAATGTTCAAACTTAGATTAAAAGTCATATAGAACTCTGAACTCAACAAACTTATTGTCAAACTGATCGGTTCAATGAGACAGAACCAATGACACAAAATATGATCCAACCCAAAACAAAATAAGCCTAGTTCAAGTTGTTAAATTATTTTGAAAGCTTTCAGTGCATAAATAGAAGGTCAAACAGATTCCAAACTAGACAAACTTATGGTCAAATTGATGGTCTCGACGAATTTAGTCCAACGACCTAAAATATCTTAATTATGACATTATTAAGGCACTGAAATTCTTCGAGATGCTCGATTTGACTATAATGTCCAAATATGCACCAAGAATACAACATCTCTTGAAGACGGTGAAACAATGCACTCAGAATATGGTGCAACAAAACACCCTGATGATGGTGTAACAACGCATCTCACATACGATGCAATGATGTCTGAAGACGATGACTTTCTTCGTATTCCTAAAGCTACCTCCTTGCAACACCCGACACCAACTTTTGCGACCTACAAGTGTCATCTAATCTTACCTCTACGGTCTACATGACCTACTATGACCTACCTTGTCCACAACTTATGTAGCTCTCTACTCCGGCTTCTGCAGCTTACGTATGTCATCATAGCTCACTTCTATGACTTATGAGACCAAAGACGTCCCACGTGGTCCATATTTCATGTAGCTCTTGACTTCAGCCTGTGCGACCTACATACATTATCTCAGCTCATCACTACGATCTATGCGACCAATTATGCCTCATGTGGTCCACAGCTCATGCAACTTGACTTTGACCTCTATAATGTACCGATGTCATCACAATTCACTACTACGTTCTATGTGATTAACTACAACCTATGAGACCAACTACGACCTATGTAGCTTAAAGCTCGTATAGCTCTTGAATTAGGCCTCTGTGGTCTATGGATGTCATCACAGCTTACAACAATGACTAACACGATCAACGATGGCCTATGCGGTCCACAGCTCGTGTAGCTTTGGACTCCGACCTCTACAACCTATGAGTGTCATCGCAGTTCACTCGGCCTATATGCCAACTACGACCGATGTGGTTCATAGCCCCTGCATCTTTCTACTGCAGCTTCTGTGGCTAACCAATGCTCTTGAAGCACCTTCTGTGACCCACTAGGTTAACTACTATCATGACTTTCAACTACAACTTATATAACATGCTGACACTAAAACTACTGCTGCATTATTTACGACAAATCACCGATCACCTAATATCACTGAGAGCTACATCATTATAGCCAGTCTATGACTATTATCAATGAAAATGGTATATATTTACAATGATCAACTTTGTAACTTTATCTTTCCTAATTCAGGAGAAGAATGAACCGACATATTCATCATTCATAGTTGAATATTTTAATTGAGCAAACCACGTGATTTTTTTTCTTTTCCAGGTGTTTTTCATGAAAAAATTGAGATTACCTCTTACTTAATTCTTTTTAATTATGAAAATGTGTGTTGAATTTTCATATAATGTTAAGATCATAACTCATTATTTGACCGCTGCAAGCTATCTGACACGCATCAATGATAATTTCAATTCTAACTTTCGAATATAAATCACATGGCTGATTTCATTCATTCAAAGCTCAAAATCAATAATTAAAGCCTAACTATCATAAGACCCGGCTCGATCAAACAAATCCACATATTCTTTATTCAATTTCAAGTAAATTATATATATATACATATATATATATNCATATTTTCAATGTGGTCCAATGGGATCACTGATTAATTGTGCTGCGGTGACTTACCTTCCCTTCGTATTCTTCTCGTCGTCCATCCACTCCTTTTTAAGTCGCCTTTATTCCACTTGTTACACGAGCAAGAATAGACGGCCAATATGTCGTTGAAGTTTTTTTAAAAATCGACACATTAAAATATTAAAATTACGAATTCAATATTTTTAACAAAATAATGTAAGAACCCATAATTTGTGGGGCTTTACAGAATGAAGACAAAACTTATATATACATGCGTCTGTATGTGTGTGCGCCGCAAGTCGTGATCTGTTGGTATGTGGGGTTCACTGTAAGTCCGCTCAGGTTGCTAAGCTGATTCCAAATATTATTGATTTTTTATCTTTTTAATGCTAAAATCATAAATTAATATTTTTAGGGCAATTACATTCAAACCAGTGCATATTAACCACCGCCTTTCATCTATTTTTTCAAGTTATCACTCATATATAAAAAGTGTTTAAAAGTATTAGTTGAAATAAGTTTTTAATAGAGGCTCAATTCTTGTAAAATGTAAATATTAGGATTCCTAGTTTGGCAAATATACAACTCTTTTCTACAATAAATAGTAAAATCATTTTTCTACATGTTTTGTACAAGATAACTTTACTCTAGAACAATCTTATTTACATTGATATTCAAATAATTCTACCATGTCATTCCAATAATCAAAACTGAAGTAATCTAAACTTAACACCACATACTTCAAGTCCTTGAAAAACATAACAATTTTAAGTACAGGTTAAAGAGGACAAATAAAGTTAAGCTTTTAAAAAAAATTTTCCCTCTCAAACTTATTTTCTGATCATTTTTAACATTCAGAATATAAATATAAGCAGGGAGAAAATAGAACTGAATTACTTTCTATAACATGAGTCTGTTCTAAAAAATATACAAGTATAAGCATTAAAGATAAACATGCAACAATAAGTGAATCTCAGTTCATTAGGTTTAACATGAAATTTGTATTAAAAAGAACTATAATATTATAGTAGATAAGTTCTCATAAAGTCCAGACCATCAATAAATACTAATCTAGTACATCCATAACTTCAGCAGCAAGAGATAATGTCCAGTATAACAGAACAAAAAATAAATAAAAAAATATAACAACAGAGAAAATAAAGACATCAGTACATCACATCAAAATAAAAATCTACTCCTCATCCTCATCTTCATCATCACCATCACCACCAAGTTCAACATCAACTTCCTCCTCTGAATCCTCCATTATTTCCCTACTGTGCTCATATAAATGGTGAGAAGAATATGTAGGGAACTACACTTTCTGTCACCCCCAATCCACTGATTTTGTCTATACATTTCTATTTGAGCAGCATAAACGCAAACTTCATGATCACTTTGATGTTTATTCTGTCAATCCAAATGTGCCAAATAGTCTGCATTATCATACACTTGGGCCTGAGTAATGACAATATCATCCACAGTGTTCTTCAAGCGCTCATACAATGAAGCCATGCTCATGGAAGGACGAGATTGAGAATATGAAGTAGATGACTGAGAAGAAGAAGGGGGAACCTGAGAAGAACTCGCCCCGTGTCCAAACATAGAATGTTTATCATATATACTCACAATTGCCTTACTGATGGGCTTTAATGGATGAAGTAGTTCCTCCCATTTCTTAAACCCAACACCAACCTACTGACAAAGGGAAAAAATTGTTAAGGGGTGCCCTAACCTTAAATTAGATCCTCCCTTTGTAGCATTGGTAATATAATGGTAAATAATAGAACCAATTTCTAAAGTTTTCATAGTTTGAATGCAGTAATTGAGAGTAGCTCTCTTACGTGTCATCTCACTCAGATTGGTAGAAGGAAGGAGCTTGGCTGAGATGAAGTAATGCCAAGCTTTGGAAGGTGCATTAAGTTTGAATGAAGAAAAATTGACATTATGGTCATTTCTCACCTTCCACACACCTTTCCCATTGGTTAAAAACCTAAAAATCTCATCAAGCTCAGAGTCAGAGGGGGAAAAGCTAGGATAAAAACTTCTCGGAACATTTTCCAACAATATAGTGCATTAATACGAGAAGGAGTGATAGCCACATGATTCTCCCTCACGAAGACTGAATAGGAGAGGTTTCAAGGAGGTTAGCATACAAATCCCCAACTACATAAATGACAGACACAATAGTAGTATATTGCAAGAGCTCTTGATGATAAGAAACAGTTAGACTTTCTACAGCACCCTTGGGGCTAATGAAATTCCGCTTTGCAATCAGCTTCTTGATACAAAGAATTTGTTATAACGCTCTTGAGCTTTGGAGCTAATGAATTTCTTTCTATCAAAAGTGCTCTTACCTTTGGTAACTTTGGTTTTAGGTGTCATTTCAAGTTAGAGCAACAAAAATTTCGATGAAAAGAGGATAAAAAAATGTAATGGGTGCACAAAATATGCAAGTTAAAGGTTTAATTGATCTTTCCCCACAATAATCTCCTCTTCTTCACTGATTTCCCAAAAATCCTAAAAAATCTCGGATGAAGAATAGAAATGCAAGCCATGGTGTAGAAATTTACCTTAGGAAGATGAATTTCACACTCCAAAGCTTCTTGATTGAACTCAAATACAAAGGGAAAGGATGCCCTAAGTATCACCCTTTAATCGCTGAAGAAGAGTCAGGGTAGAGCTTGTGCGAAAATGAACTAAACAGAGCCTTCGCATCGGTCCATTGACTCTCAGGCGCCAGTAGACTTCCTGGCACTTTGGTGTCAGGGAGACTGAGGCTCCTTTGCACGACCCAAATTTGGTCCCGGTCATTTAAAATTTATGTTTTGATCCTCCCAAAGTTTTATTCACACTAATAAACACACAAACACGGTATATAAAGGAGATTAACTCTTTCTCCTTCTCAGCACACCTCCCTTCTTGACTTCCAATTTCTAAAGGAATCTCTTTCCAAAGAAATACTGAGTGCTTTTAAATATTTTAATAGAGCCAAACCCATGAACAAGATTGTCCCTGGTACATTGGCTTATGTATTTCCAACCTCTAGTATTGCCTCTTCCCTAAAGTATGCACCTCTAACAGTAAATAAGAATATTGTCAAGATCATCCTCATGTTCCTCAACAAGCTGGTTTATTAGACCCACTTGATGAAAATCAATGTCAGATAAAAGTAGTAAAAGAATTGAGATGTACCTATCATATGTCCAAACTCATCACGTCTCCAATAAATTCCAGAGTTCAATTAATAACTAAGAGTTAGTGGACTAGTTAATATAAATATAACCAGAGATCGAATACAAGCCTATTCACAACAAAAAGCTAAGGAATCAACACTCTCATGACTAACTAAAATCAAAGCAATCCATCACAAACCTAAACATCAACAAGCAACATCAAATAATACATTCCACAACAAACATTAACACAACAAAAAACAAACTTTGGTTGCCTTCCAAGAAGCATTTGATTTAACATCATCAGCCTGATGAATCCAGATACTTACTCAGGTTGACCCAACATTAAGACCTCATTAATTATAGGTCTTTTTCCACCTATATAGGTTTAAGTCTTTGTCGATTCAGTTTAAATACCCTATCACTTTTAGGATCCCTAATAACAATTGCACCAAAATGAGACTTAAGTTTTCTAGGAGACAATTTAATCGCATATTATACAGTAAAACCACCTGTCCAGGTTCAAAATATTTCCTAAAAATCTTCCGATCATGCCAATTTTTATTCTTTTATTTATAAATATTTGCATTTTCATAAGATTCTTATCTAATTTCCTTGAGTTCATTTAGCTGCAATAATCTCTTCTCACCAACTTTTCATAAGTTCTAATTAAATTCTTTAATATCTCAATAAATTTTATGATCTAATTCCACTAGCAAGTGAAAAGTCTTTCAAAAAAAGATCATATACGGAGACAATCCTATAAGAGTTTTGCAAGCAGTCTTATAAGCCCATAATGCATTGCCTAGTCTTAAAGACCAATCATTTCTACTAAGATTGATAAATTTTTTTTAAAAATCCTCTTGATTTGTATGTTAGATACTTCTGCTAAACGACTGGGGTGAGGATGATAAGTAGTGGTTATTTTATGTTTAATTCCATATTTCTACGTCAATCACTACTGATTACTCTAGGCATGTCAAATCTACTAAAGATATTCTTATTTACAAATTGAGCTACACTTTGAGCATCACAATGTGGAAGAGCTATTGCTTCAATCCATTTTGAGATATAGTCTACAACTATCAGAATATATAAATTTTCAAAAGATGATACAAATGGTCTCATAAAATATAAATCCCATATATCAAAAATCCTAATCTCCAAAGTAAAATATAAGGGCATTTCATCTCACTTAGAAATATTGTCTACTCTCACATCTATCACATGTATGTATGTGTGTGTGTGTGTGTGTGTGTGTGTGTGTGTGTGTGTGNTGTGTGTGTAGACACACACACACACACACACACACACACACACACACATATTAACATTCCTAAAATGAGAAGGTCGATAAAATCCATATTGTAAAATCTTAAATGTAGTTCAATCAACCTTGGTTTCTTCTAAGAGTACACATCTTCTGCTTACTTGATCTTACACTTTTTATGCAAAAATGAGTTATCCCAAAAGTAAGATCTAGCATCATGAATGAACTTTCTTCATTGGGTGTCGTTAATCCATAGGGCAATAACATCACTAATAATGAAATTCACTATATCAGCATACACAGAATGCGCCACTCAGTAATAGCATATTATTGCTAGTCAGAAAAATTTTCATTAATTTCATCTTCATAAGTGTATGAATTTCCTGATCCAGTATGGATAAACAGTCAGAAATTTGATTATCAGATCTTTTCATATTTACCACTTTGCATCAAACTCTTGCATTAAAAGAACCAATCTAATCAATTTTGGTTTATCATACTTCTTCGACATAAAATATTTAATAGCAGAATATCGGTATCAACAATATATTTTGTAAAAATAAAATAAGATCATCATTACTCCACAATGTGCATCATTACTATGCAGGAAATTTTGTTAGTCTGTAATGTGTGTCGTTACTCTGCAAAGTACTTTGCTACTTCGTAATGTGTGTCACTGCTCTTTAGGGTACTTTATCACTCCTCAAAGTTTACTAATGGGGGCATGCGGCAGATAGTGGCTGCGACGGCCAATGCGCAGTGGTTAGCGATTAAGGAGGTAGAGTGTTATTGTTAATTCTTTAATCTAAAACAACACTAACAATGAATTTCTTTTTCTCCTTTCTCTTTCCTCCTCCCCCTCTACATGAGACGAGGTATATTTATAAGCCTTGGAGAAAGGACATTTTCTTCACTTGGCGAATAACCACACGATCGAACAACCCACATTAATTCCCCTTGATTATAAACAATTTTTTAATGATTTAATGGTCTTAATAACCTCAAAATCAAGTAATATTCAACTAGTTTGATTTCTCTCATCGAGGCGCTCGATTCAACTATAAGCACGTTAAATTTAGAGTTCATTTGACCCCCTAAATTAACCAACCAATACTTCCCAAGATGATTTAAAGGCTCGATTATTTTACTCAGATTACATCAATTTTGATATAATTGAGTTTATCTCGTCAAGCCGATCATTTAAATAAAAGTTTGTTGCAATCAGAGATCCGTTTGAAACCGTTGAACTTTAACCTGAATCGGAATACATTTAGCTTAAAAAATGCCTCAAATTCGTACCATGTGATAGAAAATTGTTAGTGATCACTTATCAATCTTAAATCAAGATTTGGAAATATCATATTTTAATTATTTGCATTTTTATTTTTTATCATGTTTTTAATTAAAGCCGTCCAACCAAAAAAAAGCCCAAAAATAATCAAATATCAAAACTGAAGAGTTCATAAAAAGTTGAATCAGATTATTAGTTTAAATGTGAGTTCTGACTTGTTCTATGCAGAAACAATTTTGGGTCTCTACTGTATCTACTGGAGGGCATGTTTATGATTGATCATATTACACTAATCCTTTAAATTATTAAATATGAAATTGAGCTCAATTTTATTATTAATATGTTAGCGTTGCAGTCAGGGGTGTAAACGAGTCGAGTTTGAGTTACTGTTCTTTTCCTATTTGGCTTGTTTGTATCAATTCATGTTCAAATTTTACTCATATAAAAATTGTTTTTGTTCGGCTCAATATTGATCGTTTTGTATAGAATTAGCTCAATGTTCGACTTGATTTGTAATGGTAAATAATAAAAATAATTAGAATTTGTATGTTGCAAGTTTCGAGCATCGCGCCTAAGCATTCAAACACATTAGCTGTATTGATTTCATAAATATANAGCTTTAAAAAATTATTTGTGTTTGACTCGCTTACTTAACAAATAAACCGAACACAAATTATTCACGAACAACAATCTTTTCTGACACCCCTACTTATTTAACAAATAATTTGAATACATACTACTTGATGAGATGAACACGAGCAGCTCATAACCAACGAGTATTATTGACAATCCCGTTTCCAGCAACTTCTACATAAAAGATAAATAACACTTATAGTAAAAAATCCAACTTATTTTTTAAATGATTTCAAATTTATTGTCAGGATGAAATGGAAAAGGCCGAGTATTTTCTTCTTCGAAAATTTGAGTCCCAATCAGAAATTTAATTTTTATATTTCAGTAATAAACTTAAACTAGGGTGTAAATGAACTGAACACGAAGAACGAATAGAACTTATGTTTGTGTTCAGTTCGTCTGAAATTTAGTTTGTTTGAAATAAGCTCGTGTTCAAAATTATTTGTGAAGTCACTGTTCGTGTTGGTTTCTTAAAGAACTAGCCGAACACGAGCTGTTCGCGAACGACGAACCAGTTTGACATCCTTAATATTAATATATATAAATAATATATTATATTAATTATATAACTTAATTATATAAATATATAATATCTATATTAATATAATATAATATATTATTAATATACTATATTAATATATTATTATTATTATTAAGTTATTATATATTATAATTTATAAAAATTTAATTTTTTTAAATATCATAAATTGTATTTATATAATATTTTAAATTATTTCACGTTCTTCTCATCTACTTATCAAATGAATTGAACACGAATTCATTGATGAACAAAACATGAATTGTTCACGAACAACGAGCTTTTTTTGACAGCCCTAACTTAAACTATTTATCAATTAATTTAAGTGTTTAAATAAGTATAAATAATGAGATCCAACTATAATGCGAACAGCCCACGTGTGCGAGGCGGCAAAATGACCAACCGAAAATAGAAGGCTCGGTGTGTTGAATGCGCCATTAATTTTGGCAAGCTGGACGGACAAAAAGGATGGCCTACGTACGCCCTACGTTACCTCGGCACCAAATTGGTACACACTTGTGGTTTTCTATAAATTGAGAAAAAATTTGAATAGTCTTTTTTTAATTTATGACATGTTAGGAAAACATTGGAAAGTATTAGCAAATTGAAAATAAAAACTTAAAGTAATTAGATGAAAAATTAAAATGATATAATGGATAATATTTTCTTCTCCTAGAAATTAAGCATCTTAGAATTATTTTCAATGTTTAATCTTCCATTTATTAAAGAATTTTTTGGGTTCCTTAAGGGAAAAAAATTGTTTTTATATGCCACATTATGCTCTATTATTTAATTTCTAGGTGAAATGTATGTGAAAGTTTTGTTGGAGTTAAGATATTCTATTGTTTATGTCAAAATATTTTTAATTTTAATCAACTTTGAGCAAGATTAGTTTAAAAAAGAGTTAAACAAGAATTGTATGATATTTGAGTCATGTGTGGAACTGTGCATCAAAAAAGTGTTTGAACTGATCTTACAGAGATCTAACTGCTCTTAAGAGAAGAATATGATGGGGACAGATCCCTACAAAGAGATCATGAGATCCAACTAGCCGGAAGAGCCAAGTCAACCAAACCACAATCGATTGAGTTAAAGAATGAACAAGAAAAAATCGATCGTCAACCACTAGAAAGTCAAATCGATGTGGTAGACTATTATGTGGTAAAACTGATCTAATGAAAGAATCGGTTCCACGAAGCATCTCCGACCTTTCAATGGAGACCCGAAAACTCCACCAAAGATTGAACGCTAGATCAACACACCGAGCTAACTCATTCGAGCCAAGTCAACTAAGCTTAGCGACTAATCAAGAAGGCAACCAGACGAAAAGCTATTATTTGTAAAATATTATAAATACCTCAATTCAGACCCTCTCGAAATGGAGGTAAGAATGTAAAAGCACTATTGCACTATATCCTTTATAAATAGGGTAAGCATTTGATGAAGACACAACACTCTTTTACGCCGATCTCTCTCTCTCTATCTCTATCTCTCTCTCTCATCATTTACACTTATTGCTTAGGTGTGATTCACGTACAATGTTGGATTGACCATTATAAAAGATGGAGAGCCTTAATCATGCTACTGATAAGAAAAGGAGCAATGCAAGAAAACCACATAACAGGAGACTGGCGATAATATGGAGTGCACCAGGGATTTTGTAGTTCAACAGATTCAAGAGTTGAAGGGTCAAATGTTAGAGATCAGCAACCCCAGCTTGAAGTTCCAACTTTAAACGACAGAAGGGTCCTCTTGGTATTGGAGAGAGATGATGACACCCAATATCTTGACAATGTTGGGTCACTACCGCTCGATTGACATCAGACCAAGCGTTATAAAGCTTTGCGCCGGCCAGAGAATGTTCTCTCTCAACTAGTCTATGATGTTGAGCCACTAAAATTGTTCAAAATTTTGATACTTAAATCTTACAAAGGTCGGACGGGCTCGGCCGACCACATCACTTTTTTCAAGTCTACGGTATGTCTTCTTAAGATCAATGATGGGCTGAAGTGCCGACTCTTTTCACCACACTGAGGAACTCAACCCTCAAGTGGTTCAATGATTTATGTCATGATTAATCATGTGATTCATAGACTTCAAATGAATGTTCATTGCACAGTTCAATAGTGCTCAGGAACCTTAGAAAACCTCACACAATCTCCTACAGCTTTGTGTGGGACAAAGAAAAGCACTGCATAACTTGATCACTCATTTCATAAGAAAATGTTAGAGGTTTGGGATTTAGAACCCACAGTCGCTCAAGAGACCATCACACGGGGATTAAAGAAAGCACCTCTTTGTCACACACTTGGATTATAGTGACCAAAAACACTATAAGTGCTATTAGAGCTAGCCAAGAACCATATACCAATATATGAGTACAACTCTTCCCCTCGCTTCATTTAGAGTTGAGCAAGCTAACCATCATCCTTCAACAAGAACCAACCATGGAGAAAATTGAAAGCTGAGACACAACCCTCGCCCTCCTACCCGAGCCCGTTTCAAAGATGCACGATGACACTCAGATAATCGGTCAATTGATAAAGGTCATTACTAAGAAAACTGAGTCTGTTACCTAAAACGATGGTCGGCTCAATATGAGGATCGACCACCATCAAATTAAGAGATCCCTAAGTAGACTCCTATAAGAGTCTCAATGACTACAATAGTGGAGGCAAAATAAAGCATGGACTATTTCAAAAAGTGATCCAATGAAAGTTGGAGCTTGTCATTTGGACTCGAAGAAGTGTTGTGTATATCAGCATGAAAACGGTCATGACATGGAAGAGTTTTGACACCTCGGGGATTTGATTGAAGATTTAATTAAGGTTGGGAATATGAAGGAGTTTGTAGCCCATAAAGCAACCACCCTACAATAAGAAAAAGCTCATATTGAAATTTTAAGTGAGCAATTTCAGGCTGACATGATACACATGGTCGGCATGGTTCTTGTCATATTCTCATCAATCCAACTTGAAGAGGTCTTGCATGAATGAGTTGTGCCCCCCCCCCCCCCCCCCCCCCCCCCCCCCCCCCCCCCCCCCCCCCCCCCCCCCCCCCCCCCCCCCCCC
>JXCR01130599.1:364493-385474 GCA_002079205.1 Phalaenopsis hybrid cultivar
CATTCTCTGCCTTGAACGAGCATCCGCTTGACTCCAACGTACCTAAAGAAATCAGATTTCTTTTGAGCTCTGGTACGTACCTGACATTTTTCAGTACTCGTTCAACTCCATCAAACATCCTTATCCTGATTGATCCACTTCCAACAACTCTGTGAGCTTTATTGTCTCCCAGTAGAACGGACCCATTATTTTCCTGTTGCAGTGTCTCAAACCAGTCTTTGTGAGGACACATGTGGAAAGAACACCCTGAGTCGAGGATCCACTCCTTATTGGATTCAGATTCTGTGATCACTAAGGCCTCAGCAAAATCGTAGTTATCAGAGGCTACGCTTGCTTCTCCTGATTCTTCTGACTCTTCTTGGTACTTATTCTTCCTATCTGGGCAGTTCCTCTTGACATGTTCGTCCTTGTGACAATGATAACACTTGAAAGATCCCTTTGATGACTAATTTCTGCCATCCTTGCTTGACCTTGATCTGTACTGACAATTTATTGAATCTTTCTTGTCTGATCTTCCTCTGACAATAAGACTGTCTCCGCTAACTTCCTTGTCCCTATCATGCTTCCTCTGAAGTTCTTTGGCTCTAATCAGAGATTGAACCTCCTCCAGAGTAATAGTTTGCTCCCTTCCATAGAGCATCGCTTCCTTGAAATGCTTGTAGCTCTTAGGAATAGAGTTTAGCAACAACAGTGCCTTGTCCTCATCGTCCATCTTGACGTCGATGTTCTCGAGGTCATCGATGATCTTGTTGAACTCGTCAATCAGCTCTGAGACAGATTTGTCTTCATGCATTTTAAAGGAGTATAGGCGCTGCTTCAGAAAGAGCTTATTAGCCAAAGACTTTGTCAGGTAGAGTACCTCGAGTTTGGCCCAAATGGCTTGAGCCGTTGTCTCCCTCGACACCTCCCTCAGAACTTTGTCTCTCAAGCTCAGGATTATCAAACTGTGGGCCTTGTCCAGTATGTCGATCTTCTCCTTCTCGGTCATGTCGTCCGGCAATGCCGCCGACCCTTGCAATGCTTCTGCAACACCCTGCTGAACCAATAGAGCTTTCATCTTTACTCTTCATAGGCCGAAGTCGTTCTTCCCCGTTGAATTTCTCAATGTTGAATTTGACGGAACTCATTTTCGTGGCTAGAATTTCTTCCAATGAATTCTACCTGCTGCCCTTCCAAGAACTAGGCTTCTCCCGGTGAACTCCACTGTCTTCTTCAACCGAATGGAGAGCTCTGATCCCTTCTGACAGAGATCACACCTGTTCACCGGAGAAAACTTCCTGTTTTGTGCTCGCGCNGTAATTACATGAAAAAATGTTTGTTCTTCATCAAAAATAAAAGAGTCCCTCCCCAAAAGTAATTTTTATTTTTATGATAAGGATTTTGTTGTGAGATATGTACTTTCTGGCATAGAAATGAGATAAAAAAGAACACAAGCAAACACAGATCATTTACGTGGTTCGATCCAACTGGATCTACGTCAACGGAAGGGAATCAATCAAATATTTCACTAAGGCAAAAGAAATGGAGAATACATAGCTTATACGTAGAGATGAGCCCTTATCTTCCTTCTATGGCCTCCCTCTCAAGCGACACCTTGATACAAGGCCTCAAGATGCNGAAAGCGGTAGGTGGGAGGTAGGTGAGCGGTAGGTGAACGGTAGGTGAGATGTGGTAGGTAAGCGGTACCACATTACAAAAGTGCCCTTNTCAAACTCCTGCTCAGAAATCCTCTGCTGGCAGCCTGTCGCAAATTTTCAGCCCTCGCTTGCGGACTATTCCTCCTCCCTATCGCCGAACCGCACAACCCGCGGTGCGAATCCAATCGATCAAAGCTTCCACTGCTCACCGAATCTGTCGCGATTCGACTGCCTGCGACGTGATCCTCTTGCTCTGTTCGTGAATGCCAAACTCCTCTTCTTCGTCGCTGGCCGCGAACATCTTTAGGCGGACACCTCTGACCAAGAAGTATGGATCTTCCCACAGACGACGCCAATTTTTGTGAGATATGTACTTTCAGGCATAAAAATGCGACGAAAAAGAACACAAGAAAACACAGATCGTTTACGTGGTTCGATCCAACTGGATCTACGTTCACAGGAGGGAATCAATCAAATATTTCACTAAGGTAAAAGAAATGGAGAATACATAGCTTATACATAGAGACAAGCCCTCATCTTTCTTCTATGGTCTCCCTCTCAAGCGACACCTTGATACGAGGCCTCAAGATGCTCTCCTCCTCTCTAACTCTATAGTTATTCTCNTTCCTAGTTTAGCTCTTCCTTGATAAGGGTCTCCTTTCTTAGAAAATTGTAGTCTTCTCTATTGGTGAAGATGTTTAGCTAGTTTTATTTCCTAAGAACATACCTTTTCACATGAGCTTTCTAAGTCCATGTTTTTAATCAAATCAAATAACAAAGGTTTGGTGTAATTCTTCTCATGGCATCCTTTCCTCAATTAGTTTCATTATAAGAGAAAGTCCCACGTTAATAGTGAAGCCCGATTTGATCTAGGCACCATGTTCATCTCTTATGTTCGATATGAGTCCATCATGTGATTTTATTCTTAATGTGATCAGGTAAATTTAAATCAGATCATGAGGTTTGGTGTTAGTCTTCTTATGATATCCTTTCCTCAATGATTTTCATATTGGATGTAAGTCCCAAGTTGGCAGCAAAGCCTAATCTGATCTTGCCACCATGTTCACCTCTTATGTTGTATGTGATTCCATCATGTACTTTCCTTCCTAATGTGATGAGATAAAATAAAATCAAATCATCAGTTTAGGTGTAAGTTTTTTTATGACATTTTTTCCCATATTAGTTTTAGATTGAGTATAAGTCTGTCGTCGGTAGCAAAGCCCGATCTTATCTAATCACCTTGTTCACCTATGAGTCCATCATGTGCTTTCCTTCATAGTATGACCATATACAATAAAATCAAATTATGATATTTAGTGTATGTCCTTTTACGACATCATTTTCTCAACTAGTTTCTGATTGGGTGTAAGTCCCACATCGACAGCAAAGCATGATTTGGTCTAATCTTCCTATTCACTTCTTAGACTGAGATGAGTCTATCTTGTGCTTTCCTTCATAAAGTGATTAGGTAAAATCAAATCAAAATATGTGTAATTCCTCTCACAACACTCCTTGACTAGTTCTCAAGTTTAACATAATATCTTTATGATTGCCTCTTCTGGCCTAGTCATCATGCTTTCCGGGTAGGTTGGAGATGAGTTCATTGCGTGCTTTCTATCCTAGTGTATGAAGATTAAATCAATTTTTGAGAGGGTATTGTGTTGTTCCAATATTTTCATATACCCCTCTTTGGGTTAATTTCAAGATATGTGTGAGTCCATCGTGTAATTCCTATCTTTGATTTATGTTGATCAGCTCTCAAATTAGATGTGATTCTATCGTATGCTTCCCACCTTAATTTGATCTCGACTAACTCTTAACCTTGGCACAATGTACCCTAAGGTTGTCTATCCTAATCTAATTATCTTGTTCACACATCAAGAGAAGCATAATGCTTGTTGTAATGAGATCCCTTATCTTAAATAAACATAATTTCATTTCAAGGTAATTTCTTATATCCTCTCAAACTTAGAGGTTAGTTAAGTTTTCTTAGACTTCTCTTTGTTTGATTTCTCATAGATCTAGGGTGAGTCTTCTTATAGAATCCTATATATACTATCTTTTTGTTTAAGTTTTTGTTAGTTTTAGCCATAAAAGCTCTATATTATTCTCTGCTTCCAAAATTCCAAATTCAAATCTTCAAATTTCAATCAAATTAAACTCTTAATCTGTAAACTCAAATCCAAATTTAAATTCAAATTTTAATTCCAACCCAATCAAATTCAATCTACATTTCAAGTTTCAAATTTGTTTCATGTACTTTCCACTTGAATGGTTTTGGATCTAGTTGATTGGTTTGGCCAACAACAATACATGCAGTATACTCTTTTTTGTATGTCACATCTATTAGGGGTCTATTTGCTGACCTCAATTTTGGTGTTGTCTTTATTTCTCTCTCTTTCTATTACTTTAGAGCTTAAGATCTAGACTTAGAATTTCATTAAAGACTACCTTAGAGGACTAGTAGATTGTTGAGGTTGAGACCCAAATTAGAAATCTGAGCTAAATTTTTACTCCTTTAATTTAAAACATACTTGACTTTAATAATTAACATTTTGATATTGATTAAAATAAATTCGAGTTATTAAAGCTAAAGTTGAGTATCATATAGTTATGGGCACACCCTTAGGTAACTCTTTGAAATTAGAGATTTGAGTACATGACTTTAGTGTCTTTTTGACCCTTTCGGACCCACCTAGAGATCTTGAACCCTTTTTTGACCTTTCTTTTTTGGTATATAATGAAAAATATTGGTTTAACTTCATTTTAAACCATGATTATGTTAATCTTAAAAGAAATTAAACATAATCAAACATAAAATCAAATTTAATATAATTAAAACCAAATTCACTAAAAAAAACCAATCAAATCAAAATATAAAATTTAAAAGTTAACAAATTTAAAATTAAAATATAATCAACCAAATATTAAAAAAATTAATATAAATAATTCATAAACAAAAATTAATTCATAAAATAAAATAAAAAATATATAAAATGAATTCAAACATCAAAACCAATTCAATTTCAATTTCACATATATCAAATTACAAAACTCAAAATTAAACTTAAATCCAAAATAATATTCAAATTTATACTTAAATTCGATTTAAAGTCCATTTAAATTCAAATCAGTTTAAATTTCTTAAACCCATACCATAAGTCAATAAAAATATCATATCTAAAATCTTTAAACTCATGCTTAATTTAAATAACTCCAAGTCAAGCTCTATTCAAAATTACATGTATTTCTAGTCATCATGCTATGGAGCAAGACGATTTAATGTTGATCCAATAACTTCATGCATTGATTCACGATAAGGCCTCTTTTGAATGTATAAGCTCAACAAAAATTCATGATATTTTGATTTAATGCATTTTTTATCTTCTAGTAAGGATATTGGTTCCTTATAACTTATCACCCAAAGAAGAGAAAATAATAATAAATCTTATTAGGAATCTAATATATTGCAATTAAGGTATTGGCCCTTAGTATGAGTTTAGTGACATCAAACACATCTAAGTATTATGCCTATTAAGATTTTTAGATGAATATTTAGCATTTTGAATAAATAAAAATATGCAATATAAGTTAGCACTTATTTTTTATATAAGAAATATTATATATTTTCTTAAGGCTTGTGTTTTTTAAAATTTTTAAAATATGTCTGCACATTCTGAGACTTATAGCAGTCTAAGATTAATTTAGTATAGTATATATATACTTTCTGAGATTTTTGTAGTGTGTTTATACTCTTAATGTTTAAAGTCTTTAGATTTTTTATTGTACATGTACATTTGAAGCTTATAGAGTTCTGAGATTTTATAAGTATACCTGTATCTTCAAAGTCTTATGGACTTTTGAGGTTTTGTGAGAACATATGTATCTTCTGAGGCTTAGAATCTTCTAAATTTTTTTAAGTGGAAACGCTATAAGGTACTTTCTCTTATTGAGTTTTTTTGTCACTTGCCCTCAAAGGGTCTTATAATGAATAAATAATATTTATAAAAAAATTAATAATAAAAAAGCTTACTTTAATGATAGATTATTTTATCTCAGAGAGAACATTTCTTAAACCATGCATCATGGCTCATTGCAATTTACATAATGGGGCTGAGTCAAATCCTTTATGAGTGTTGGAGGTATTTAATTTGGTTTGGCCGGACCAGATGCATTTATAGATATGACAATATTCATGAGGTTAACTTTTTGTACTAGTTAAGGAGGAATTCCAATATGATGTGGGGGCACTAGAGAAGCATTCTAAAGTTGAGCATACATAATTGGTGCTTTACATTGGTGTAGATAAACCTCACTCATTTACATTAATACAAGTTGTTGAGTTTCATGTAGAAGCTGAAGAATCTCATTTTAAGATTTCTCCATTCTCCACATGCGATCTTTTATGGATGAAGAAAATGCACCATCAATAGCAAGGAGATGCTTATCAAGAAGAAAAAATATAGAGGCTTGTCGTCCTTAACTACAAGATTGCTCTCTGGGATAGTTGATATTATAGTGAGACTGCATGGTTACAAGCATTATACCTTTTAGCCATTAAAAGATGATTCACACTTCTATAAAGGTGGGAGTGGGATTTTATTTCTAACAGATTACCTCAAGTTATTGTGTGTTAGAAAATTCTCAACGACAGATATATCTTATGTCTTCGCTTAACATAATTTTCCAACACACACAAAGCTAGAGATTTAAAAGTCAAAAAAATTTTTTACTTGAAAAAACTTTGAAAAGGTAAAAACCTCAAGGATCTGTTCTAGTTAAAATAATCCACTTGAAAATTAAAATTACAGAGGTTCACTCTACTCTTGTATTAGGATAGATGAGGTTACAATATGATATTAGTGGCTACAACGGCATTGGTTGTTTACAAGAGTTGTAGTTGGTTGATATAATGGTCATAGTTGGTCTTAGAAAATTATTGGTGGTAGTCAATGGCGACTTTTGGTCCTTGGCGACAAACTTTTTGCGGTCAGTGAAAAACTTTGGTAATCGGTGATAACCGCTGAGACTTCAAGAGTTAAGTTTTAGTAGTCAGCTCACTTTTTTTCTCTTTTTATCTTTCTTCTAAGTGAAGAATAAAGATTTATTTATAGTTTTTGAAATGATCATTTTAATAAATTTGGTTGCAAAAACACTTCATCTGGTGGTCTGTATTGATTTCCTTGATCACAAATGTTTTCACATGTATTTTTAACATTTAAGTTCCTTAACGGCATCGTAATTGAATGATTTTATACTCATTGGATTCATCTCGTTGAGATGCTCAATCTGACTATAAACATACATAATTTTAAGATCATTTATCCTTCCAATTAATGCATCAAATCCTTAAAAAATACTTCAAGAGCTTAATCTAAGCTTATCTGGATTCAAATTAGATCACTCTCGGTTTCATTAGGTTCGTGTTGTTGAGATGTTAGTTTGATTATACATTTAAATTTAAAATACTCATACTCTAAAAAATGTTCATACTCTAAACGTATCGGCATTCCCATTTGATAAATAAAAATTTCTTGATGACATATCAAATGTAAACTCTACGAATAAATTATGAGCACTTTTTTACTTTCTAATCACATGAAAAAATGTTTGTTCTTCATCAAAAATAGAATAGTCCCTCCCCAAAAGTAATTTCTATTTTTATGATAAGGATTTCAAACAATAGCTAAATAAAATTATTTAGCAGTCATCATAAGTTCAAACGGGAAATCTAAACAAAGCAACATCACCTGATAAATTGGAAGATTTACATACATGCCATACCACTCAATTCCTACGTTTCATCATCTCTAAAAAATCAAGCTATGATTAATTTCCATTATTGGGATATTAGGATGATATGTAGCCCGATGGCATTGCGCCCACCCCACCAGCAAGCACGTACAGGGAACAAGGGATGGTCCACTCGCAAGAAGAAAGGAGCTCAGCTGCTGAGTATTGAATTAATGGAGCGACGCTGGCCAGCGATATCTCATCAATGCGAGCTGACTTCAGAAATCCACCAGCTCGGCCTCGCCATCATCATTGCCCGAGAGAAAGGGAAGTGTCCAAGAATACTACAGTCATGACAATTACAGACAAATTGTTTTCACATTGAATTTTGTCCTGCTTATATAATTTTAGCGGTGCTGGTCCAAGTTTAGAAAATTGGATCGGACATTGAATTGATAGAGGAGATTTAGTTGAAACAGGATTGAACTGAAAGTTAAACGGGAGGGCATCATAAATATAGAAAATATAAAATAAAACTTGAATGACATATGAAAGGTCAACAAAAGAGAGACATAACCAAGAAAACGTAAAAACTCAAAAAAGAAGAGATAAACGTTATGCATATTTTACAGAAAGTAAAAGAAAATGAAGCTGGAAATGATTAGAGAAAGCAACATTCTTAGTTATATCAAAAGATTCAAATCATTCTTCATTATTTTCAATAAAAATATGACATAAGATAAGAGATTACATTTTAACCGATTGACTGGTTCGACTGCTGGTTTCAGTTGGTTATTTCCGGTTCGATGTGAATCCAATTTTTAGTTAATCAGAACCAGACTGTTGGTTGGTTCACGGTCAAAATTGTTGAACCGGCCAATTTGGTCTAGTTTTTAAAATATTGATCATAGCTACATAGTGAGGAATAGATTTAGCGGCTATGGAAATGAATAGTTTGTTTTGATGAGGTTGGATATTTTCTATTGCTTTTTTTTGAATTAGTTCTTGTTGATAGATATATAGTATTTATATTTTTTGAAGTGGAATACTTCTTTGGTAGTCTAGACTAGAGTGAAGTAAGAAAAAAAAAACCTTGTGTGGGTGAAACAAAATTTATAGTATTTCTAGTCTTGAGTGCCGGCAACATAAAATTCATTTATTTAATTGTAAATATTGATGCAATTCTTGGATGAAAAATCACTTAAATGTTCAAATATAAACTTTTAGATTTATTCTGGAATCATTTGAATTCTATTTTCAACAAATTTATAGTAAAAATGAACAACTCAATGAGATGAATCTGAATTCAACATAATAAATGAGACAAAATCAAACACTTGAAGTACAGTTGATAGATTTTCAATAACATTTGGAAAGCTAAATGACATCTGATATGATATTTATGTGCTTATAGTAAAAAAGGGTATTCAACGAGATGAATCTAATAAGCCCAAGATAATTGACTCCTGATATCACTTCACGTAAGCTTTTATTTATTAAGGAAATGTGTGATTTTAGGTTTAATCCTACTTTAAATTGTTAAGAATATATTGGTCTATAAATATCAAATGATTAACTCACCTCACATTAAAATTATAATTTTTAGGTTAAAAATAGATTTAACAACTATATTAGCTCTTGTATATAACTAATTTTGATCTTTCATCAATTTCAAAAAATAGAATCTCCTCAAGTGGAGCCAAAGATCATTGAAATTAAAATTATCATAATCACATAAAATACACTTTTTTATCATAGCTTAAAATGATAGAGAGTCATTTGACTTTTCAATAGATGCTCATTTTGACTAAAAGCACATAAAATTTAGGCATCATTTGGCTTTTCAAATGTTATTGAGAAGTTTTCAACTATACTTCTAAATGTCTGAAAATATATTCAATGGCAAATTTTGCTCAATTATTATTAAAAGACCTCCAAGAAAATGGTGAAAAAAACACATTCATCACACAATCTCAACCAAATTGTTAGTCTGAAATCATTTTGAAGCCCAAAAGACTCCTGTATTAATTTTGATTTCAGTTGAGATAAGACTCTGATTAAAATGATGGTGCTTTTGGTGATCCAAATGTACAAATCAAAGCATTCAGTGGTGGGCAAGAATTTGAGAATATTTTATATAAATAATAAAATTTAATATTTTTTTCTTATGTAATTCCGGTAATTTAGTTGTGGCCCTCGTATCGTTGGGTGTATGGCTGTCAATTTGGCTCGTTGTTCGTGAACAGCTCATGTTCGGCTCGTTAANGCCAGCAGGGCAGCAAGAGCCAAGGTGGAGAAAGCAGCTTGAGCGAAGAGATCTGGCAGAGATGGGACCCACACTGGTTCTGCTGGGCTACAATTTTGGGCCACCAGGAGCGTGCGGGAAATCTCATACGGCACGCCGAAACATTTGGGAAAGCGGCTTCACTTGAACCTCCAATCTACCTGATGAAGGGATTTTAGGAGTGTAAACAAGTCGCATCAAACACGAGTCCTCTTGAATTGAGTTAGAATCTGATTAATTTTATTAAGCTCGAACTTAAATTTATGAGTTCGAGCCGACTCGTAAAATGGCTTGTTTAATGTAAAAAAGAGAAAATGATGTTAATTTTATAATAAGTTGATAAATTGAATGAACNAGGAGTGTGAACAAGTCGCATCAAACACGAGTCCTCTTGAATTGAGTTAGAATTTGATTAATTTTATTAAGCTCGAACTTAAATTTATGAGTTCGAGCCGACTCATAAAATGACTTGTTTAATGTAAAAAAGAGAAAATGATGTTAATTTTATAATAAGTTGATAAATTGAATGAACTATTCAGAAATAAATACTATAAAATCGTCTAATATAAATAAAAATATTAATTTCCCTAACACTTTAATACCTTAAAGATAAAGTTTTGAAACTTAATATATTTTGAGTATATTTTATGATAATATGTTCGTTAAACTAGCCGGCTCACAAGCTAATGAGTCTGGTCGGGACTGGCTTGAGCTTAGCTTGGTAGCTCATTAAGCTCATTTCAAGAGCCACTTATCAAGCTGAGCTCGNTGAACCTCCAATCTACCTAATAAAGGGATTTTAGGAGTGTAAACAAGTCGCATCAAACACGAGTCCACTTGAATTGAGTTAGAATTTGATTAATTTTATTTAGCTCGATCTTAAATTTATGAGTTTAAGCCGGCTCATAAAATGGCTTGTTTAATATAAAAAAGAGAAAATGATGTTAATTTTATAATAAGTTGACAAATTGAATGAACTATTAAAAAATAAATAGTAAGAAATCATCTAATATACAATAAAAATATTAATATCCCCAACACTTTAATACCTTAAAGATAAAGTTTTGAACCTTAATATATTTTGAGTATATTTTATGATAATATATTCGTTAAACGAGCCGGCTCACAAGCTAATGAGTCTGATCGGGACTGGCTTGAGCTTAGCTTGGTAGCTCATTAAGCTCATTTCAAGAGCCACTTATCAAGCTGAGCTCGAGCCTGCAAGCTCGAGCCGACTCATGAGTCGGCTCGACTCGCTTGCACCTAGAGCTGTCAAAACGGCTCGTTGTTCGCGAACAGCTCGTGTTCGATTCATTAAGAAGCTCGTGTTCGGCTCTAGTAGAGGCGAAACAAAGTTATGTCATAGAATTTGTAATTTCTATATATATACAAAATATATTTTAAAAATTATATATATGTTAATTCTACTCATCCTAAAAAATAATGCTAGTTTCATCCACAGACGTTATATATATAGATCGTATGTAATTAGCAGTTTATCATATAACTCGGAGTGATACTATATTTACTGTCTAATGCAGCTCTTTATTTTTCACATTTAGGCTTGAGACCGGCATAATAACTAGCCAAAAGAAAATTAGCGGTCGTATATATTCAAATTAAGCAATTCATGTTACAAAAAATGGATTAAGAAGCCTTATATTAATGTCATAAATTGAACAATTGGATGGTGGAATTTTGTTCTTTAACATCTATCTAATTATGCAATAATAATTTCATTTAATAAGTTGCGTGAGGCAAGAATTATCTACGAAATAAATGAATGGAATAGCTAGGTGTTGCTCTGCCGTAATTAATACACGAGTACTGTAGCTCAGCTCCAACCTAGAATGACTCCTCATGGCCCCGTTTGCTACGGCATTAAAGAACTATATTTTCCATTACACTATGCTATTTGACAGTAGACTATTCATATTCATACTGAAATAAAAGAATTGATATTTAAGCCTATGTTTGTTTATTTGAATGTGTTGTATCCTGGAAAATTTGAAGTGAAAGAGCTTTTTTGTACTTGCTTGAGAAGATTGGATTACAAAGTGATGTAACAAACTTATTATTTTGGTTATTGTTGTAGAGATAGAGGTGATGCGGAAGATAAATAGATTGAATGGGGGTTGGATGGCGATAGTCGGGTGACATTGTCGAACAATGACAATCAAATGATGGTAGATGGTTGGTGGTGGTTTTTCGCCGTTGGCAATGGAAATGTCTAAATCTCCTAACTCACTCTCAACTTCTCTACACTAGGATCTATATTGAGGTATTTTTTACATCTCTTATATTTATTTACACTCATTGAGTATGCTCGTTCTTCTTACCTCATTTGCATTTAATTTAGAATAACAGAGAATAATATTAGGAATAAGAAGAATCACTATAGGAAATTCAATGATAAGATAGGGAAATGAATGAAAATGAAAAATATGGGTTGGGGTTTTATCATGATCTTCGATATTTGAGTGAGAATTTGAAAAATGGATAAAAGAGAGTGTTTGATTTGTAAATAGCAATTTTTGGGCGCCCTGTTTGTAGTAGCCCCAAAACTTAAATTATGGAGGTCGGCATTAGAGTCTAAATGCCTAGTTTGAGTAGATCTAGAACTGAATACATGAAATGTAATTTTAGTAGTAGTAGCTCTAGTGACAGAGTTCTAACCACGGGCAATCAAATCATTAAAAGATGTGACTGTTTTAGATATCTCGGGTCTCTCGTTCAAAGTTTAGGTGATATAGATGGGGATGTGATTAGGAGATTTCAAGTTAGGTTGTTGAAGTGGAGGAATGCATCCGGTCTATTGTGTGATAGAGATACGGCTTACACTTGAAGGAAAACTTTATAAGATAGTGATGAGAACTGCAATATTCTACGGTGCAAAATGTTGGCATTTAGATTAAGTGGTTGTTCGATTTAAAGTAGGTTTTAATAAATACTGCAAATCGAAAATTATCAAATCTTGAGGTACATGTCCAATACGGAATAGGATTTAGCTTGAAAAATTATAATCACTCCAAACTTAATTCTAAGTTAAACCGCACCTAAAACTGAAGTTGAAATAAACATGCCGAGGTACGAGACAAAATTTTGGATTATATTTATTTGAAACCTACATATAAAATTTATTTGGAACCTACATCATCTCGGCTCGAAATCGGATTATTTAACATCTTAGTAATGTTAGTTTTGTCAAATATCATTAAACAGTCTAATATCGACTCATAATTGATTAAGACGTCTCGTTCTAATAGTGTATGTCACTTTAGCTACAGCAGACATTCAATAGATATATTTATTTCATATTTTGTCTCTAAGTAAAAAGCCAATCGCAAACCTCATATAAATCACTGATTTTACACTTGTAAATAATATGTGAATGAAATATTCTCGTGAATGAGTTGGTGTAGTTATGGTGATAAACAAGATTAGAGATAAAATATTGATGAACGTTCACTGACTATTGATCTTTACAGCTCTAATAGTCTCAGTAGGTTGTTAACGTTCTGATTTCGCTCTAAAGAAATATGAGACAAAATTAAAAACAGTTAATTTTCCGGCGATAATGTTGGTTTCATATTATGAAAAAGTAATCTAACAGTTTATTTAAACTTCATGATGTCTCTTTGATTCCTAGCCTATACATTGTGTCGAGTAAGAAATCCCAAGGCAAAATGTGAAGGCCTCTCTGAAAGTTTTTGTATTTGATTTCAAGTATTTTTATTACGTCGAATAAACCGTAGATTGACAGTCGGTAAATATATTACCTATGATTTTAATGTTATTTCCTACGATATTTGATCGTCGGTGTTAAGCTAAATTCATGTAATGTCAGGATTTCCTGCCTATACATTGAGTCGAGCAAGAAAGGATGGGAAGGGGAAGAAATCTACGGTTACCTTGATAGAGATAATGCCAGAGAAAAAGTTGCCCGCGCACGCAAGAGAGGGATAAAGGTTTCAATCGCCCAACGTGAGACCCAAGCAGAATGAACAAAAATGAGGGCTTTTGGGCGTGGAGGCGATATAAACGTGTTCACCGCTTCAAATCAGTTTGTTTCAAGTGTAGAAAAAACTGGCTAAAGTTTAAGCCAGTTTATATCAACTGTTAAATTAATATATCATTTCAGTTAGTTATTTAGTGAGTAAATTATGACTAAAAAAATCAAGGGAAAATTATTTCTCTCNGAGAATTGATATTTAAGCCTATGTTTGTTTATTTGAATGTGTTGTATCCTGGAAAAATTGAAGTGAAAGAGCTCTTTTTGTCCTTGCTTGACAAGATTGCCTTACAAAGTAATGTAACAAACTTAATCTTATTTTGGTTATTGTTGTAGAGCTAGAGGTGATGCGGAAGATAAATAGATTGAATGGAGGTTGGATGGCGGTAGTCGGGTGNACTGGAAAAATTGAAGTGAAAGAGCTTTTTTTGTCCTTGCTTGACAAGATTGGATTACAAAGTGATGTAACAAACTTAATCTTATTTTGGATATTGTTGTAGAGCTAGAGGTGATGCGGAAGATAAATAGATTGAATGGAGGTTGGATGGCGGTAGTCGGGTGACATTGTCGAACAATGACAATCAAATGATGGTCGATGGCTGGTGGTGGTTTTTCGCCGTTGGCAATGGAAATGTCTAAATCTCCGAGCTCTCTCTCAACTTCTCTACACTAGGATCTATATTGAGGTATTTTTTTCATCTCTTATATTTATTTACACTTATTGAGTATGCTCGTTCTTCTTATCTCATTTGCATTTAATTTAGAATAACAAAGAATAATATTAGGAATAAGAAGAATCACTATAGGAAATTCAATGATAAGATAGGGAAATGAATGAAAATGANCATTGAGTATGCTCGTTCTTCTTATCTCATTTGCATTTAATTTAGAATAACAAAGAGTAATATTACGAATAAGAAGAATCACTATAGGAAATTCAATGATAAGATAGGGAAATGAATGAAAATGAAAAATATGGGTTGGGGTTTTATCATGATCTTCGATATTTGAGTGAGAATTTGAAAAATGGATGACAGAGAGTGCTTGATTTGTAAATAGCAATTTTTGGGCGCCCTGTTTGTAGTAGCCCTAAAACTTAAATTATAGAGGTCGGCATTGGAGTCTAAATGCCTAGTTTGAGTAGATCTAGAATTGAATACATGAAATGTAATTTTAGTAGTAGTAGCTCTAGTGACAGGGTTGTGACCACGGGTGATCAAATCATTAAAAAATGTGACTGTTTTAGATATCTCGGGTAGTTTAGGTGATATAGATGGGGATGTGATTAGGAGATTTCAAGTTAGGTTGTTGAAGTGGAGGAATACATCCGGCCTATTGTGTGAAAGAAATATTGCTTACACTGGAAGGAAAACTTTATAAGATAGAGATGAGACCAGCAATATTCTACGGTGCAAAATGTTGGCATTTAGATTAAGGGGTTGTTCGGTTGAAAGTAGGTTTTAATAAATCTTGCAAATTGAAAATTATCAAATCTTGAGGTACATGTCCAATACGGAATAGGATTTAGCTTGAAAAATGATAATCACTCGAAAATTAATTCTAAGTTAAACCGCACCTGAAACTAAAGTTGNCTTGGCATTTAGATTAAGGGGTTGTTCGGTTGAAAGTAGGTTTTAATAAATCTTGCAAATCGAAAATTATCAAATCTTGAGGTACATGTCCAATACGGAGGATTTAGCTTGAAAAATGATAATCACTCGAAAATTAATTCTAAGTTAAACCGCACCTGAAACTAAAGTTGAAATAAACATGTCGAGGTACGAGACAAAATTTTGGATCAAATTTATTTAAAACCTACATATAAAATTTATTTGAAAGCTACACCATCTCGGCTCGAAATCGGATCATTTAACATCTTAGTGATGTTAGTTTTGTCAAATGTCATTAAACAATCTAATATTGACTCATAGTTGATTAAGACGTCTCGTTCTAATAGTGTATGTCACTTTAGCTACACCAATCCTTTCATAGATATATTTATTTCATATTTTGTCTCTAAGTAAAAAGCCAATCGCAAACCTCATATAAATCACTGATTTNGAGATAAAATATTGATGAATGTTCACAAGCTATTGATCTTTACAGCTCTAATAGTCTCAGTAGGTTGTTAACATTTTGATTTCGAGCTAAATTGTGGTCGACTCTAAAAAAATATGAGACAAGATTAAAAACAGCTAATTTTCGAGCGATAATTTTGGTTTCATATTATGAAAAAGTAATCTAACAGTTTATTTAAACTTCATAATGTCTCTTTGATTCCTAGCCTTTACATTGTGTCGAGTAAGAAATCCCTAGGCAAAATGTGAAGGCCTCTCTGGAAGTCTTTGTACTTGATTTCAAGTATTTTTATTACGTTGATTAAACCGTAGCTTGACAGTCGGTAAATATATTACCTATGATTTTAATGTTATTTCCTACAATATTTGACCGTCGTGTTAAGCTAAATTCATGTAATGTCAGGATTCCCTGCCTATACATTGAGTCGAGCAAGAAAGGGTGGGAAGGAGAAGAAATCTACGGTTACCTTGATAGAGATAATGCCAGAGAAAAAGTTGCCCGCGCACGCAAGAGAGGGATAAAGGTTTCAATCGCCCACCGTGAGACCTAAGCAGAACGAACAAAAATGAGGGCTTATGGGCGTGGACGCGATATAAACGTGTTCACCGCTTCAAATCAGTTTGTTTCAAGTGTAGGAAAAACTGGCTAAAGTTTAAGCCAGTTCAGATCAACTGTTAAATTAAATATATCATTTCAGTTAGTTATTTAGTGAGTAAATTATGACTAAAAAAATCAAGGGAAAATTATTTCTCTCAAAACAGCTTCTTTTGCAGTGAATTGATAATAAATATATTTTAAATAATCTTTGGAAAAAAGAGGAAATTAAAAATTCTTCCTATAAATGCCACCCCAACTATAAAAGCCATTAGAGGAAAGCTTTTTACTGAACTAAAGTCTCCAACTATAATCAAGGTATGGAAAATAGAGCATAAGAAAAAGTTNAGAAGAAAGCTTTTTACTGAACTAAAGTCTCCAACTATAATCAAGGTATGGAAAATGGAGCATAAGAAAAAGTTTAAGAAATGAAAACAGAAAAAAATGAACCGCCCATCTGTGATGGCTGACCTGAAATCAATGGCCACGTAAAAGAAGAGCATCTTCTTTCNAAAAAAATGAACCGCCCATCTGTGATGGCTGACTTGAAATCAATGGCCACGTAAAAGAAGAGCATCTTCTTTCTTCTTAAAAAGTAAAGGACTGGCAGCACCTCATCCAATCATTTCTTCATCCACTAACAAAGAGGCATGTTGTCTATGGTATGTATCTCACCTCATGGAGTATAAACAAATCAGTCTAAGTAAAGACTTTCACAACTTTAAGCGCATGGAAGATATCAGACGCCATTGACTGAGCTCTTTTTATCCTCCCGGGGGGCAAAAGGATAAATTTAATTATCTTTTTTTGGGGGAAAAATGAAGGGAAAGTTTTCCAAAAAAAAAAAATAATCTATTATAATAATTAGAACAATTGTAATGCAAAAAAGAAAAGAGAGTTGATAATTATATAGATGATAAGGTTTCTTTTTTTTGGCATGATGATTTGCATGCTTAAATTGAGAGATGTTAAGAGAAAAGTAGATTTAGAGAAAATGAAGGGAAGGGTGGAGATTGCCTTTCATTAAAATGTTGAATTGATGTTNTAAAGTAAGGGACTGGCAGCACCTCATCCAATCATTTCTCCATCCACTAACAAAGAGGCTTGTTGTCTATGGTATGTATCTCACCTCATGGAGTATAAACAAATCAGTCTAAGTAAAGACTTTCACAACTTTAAGCACTTGGAAGATATCAGACGCCATTGACTGAGCTCTTTTTATCTTCCCTGGGGGGCAAAAGGATAAATTTAATTATCTTTTTTGGGGGGAAAAATGAAGGGAAAGATTTCAAAAAAAAATATATAATCTATTATAATAATTAGAACAATTGTAATGCAAAAAAGAAAAGAGACTTAGTAATTATAAAGATGATAAGGTTTCTTCTTTTTGGCATGATGATTTGCATGCTTAAATTGAGAGATGTTATGAGAAAAGTAGATTTAGAGAAAATGAAGGGAAGGGTGGAGATTGCCTTTCATTAAAATGTTGAATTGATGTTTTCCCTCATATCTATACATGTATATATATATAAGGAATGGCTAGAGGCTATGATACGAGCCTCGGTTTTTCCTCGTGAGGCTATAATTTGAGTATCACATCCTACACTCTGGGGGAATCGAACCCTTGACCAGAGGAGACTTACAACTGACAAGCAGATGCTCGACCAACTGATCTGAGTGTGCGGCATATAGTAGTTTTTCACTAGCTACCAATATCAAGTTTATTAATGAGTTTGTAAGAGTAATTGGTAAAAACATTGTGTGTATTATGTCATCACATGATAATATTAAGTTTTCTCTAGCTCTCCCAATCTCTCTATTAGTTTTTATTTAAACAATATAAACTATAAGTTTTATTTTTATTTTTAGAACATATATCAACATATATCAGTGCACTAACCCGACATTAATTAAGATATATCTAGCCCTTTCAGGCCTCTACTCCAAAATCTTAACTTAGAGGATATATTATAGGCATCTCTATAATTAACTTGCAAATTATATGAGCACAGTGATCTCATATTCATGCCTATATACAAATTATTGTAAATTTAGAAAGTCAATAATGGAATAGCATAAGATTTTCAAGAAAATGAACATATTTCCACCAAAACAATTATCAACTTTATTATTTAAATGACTTGATTCTTATTGTCATTTTTTGTAAACTGCTCGATGTGTTGCTTGATTTTTAGTAATAAATGCTATCTTTATCTTTCATCATATTTTAACATATTACACATTATATATACAAACAAAATATTTTGTACCTCTTAAAATTTGTAGAAAAATTACAGCAATCTCCACCTTATTTTTCATACTGAGTTTAAATTATGTTCATAGGAACATCAGTTTGAGAAGCACTGAGTAAACCCATGCCCTATTAGTTTGGTCAATTTATGCACCAATAACATACACCCCACCTTGATCCAGCTACACTGGTTCTAATATATTTGGAAAGAACAATAAGACAGGAGCATTCATTTCTAGCAAAGAAAAAGATATTGATTGAACACTTTGGTGCTTACTTTCCCAACTACAATAACTTGACGACTAATATTTTGTCTTAAATGATATTTATCCACTCTCTTAAGAAAAAAAAAAGAGACAAAAATGATTTCTATCTTGATCCATAAAGTAAAATATAACTATGATGTCAATAACTTATGAGAATATGTGGTTAAGGTGGCTTCTATAAGGTTTGTAGGTCAATCATTTAGGACCTACAATGATGCACTATGATGACCAAACTTTTATACATATTGCAACTAATCCAATCATTCATGAATGGACAAAGCATATTATATTGGGCTGCCACCAGGAGAGAGATAAACTAATCATGATATAATTCAGCTAAACTATAAATTATCATATGTTTAGGCCGATCTCTAACAAATTTATTATGTATTTTTATAAGTCATTATTCCAAATTCATTTCTAAAAGTTGAGCAATCTTGCTATTTAAGCTATTACTAGAGAGAATGTGTTTTAAACCATACTTAATTCGTAAATATCAATATTATGGACGGTCTATATGTAATTATATGAATATCTTTAAGCCATACTATAAGAAAATCTCATCATTAAAGCCCTAAACAATAAGAGAAAATGATAATTAATAGTTAGTCGGCCTGTGAATAAGGACCCAACAAAAGCAAGAGCTAATTGGGCTGCAACAGCGGTAACACATAGAATTTGTTTGGGGCAGCTGTAGCTTATTGAATAATCTGTTGATAAACTGATTAAAAATAATCTGTTGATAAGCTAGGTGCGGTGACTATTATAAATTTTTTTTTTTTCTGGAAACTTAAACCGCAGCCAGAAAGCTGCCACCACACCTAGGTGCGGTGTGAAAACGCTGTTTTTAGCTTTTTGAAAACTCATAAGCTGTCAAAACGCAGTTTACCCAAACAGACCATGTGCATTTTCAAAACGCCACCGCACCAAATAAGCTGCCCTAAATGGGCCCATGGTCTAGCATGAAAAATAACAAAAGAGTAAATAAAATATCAGCAAGTCATAAAAATAGAAAAAAAGAATAATACTATCTCAAATATAAAATATTGCTAGATAGCCCAGTATTGGATTTTACATTTTTTTTTCTTTTTTTTTCCGTGGGTAAAATGAATTTTAGGAACAAAAACTTGGAAGAGTTTGTACGGCTATCATAGAATACAAGAAGATTTACCTACATACCACTCAATTTTTAAGTTATTTACATATCTAATAACTAGACTTTAATTTATATATATATATATATATATATGTATAGATATATGTATATATATATGTATATATGTATATATACATGTATATATGTATATACACATGTATATATGTATATACATGTATATATACATATATACATGTATACATACATATATACATGTATACATGTATATACATATATACATGTATATACATATATATATATATGTATATATGTATATATGTATATATACATATATACATATATATACATGTATATATATGTATATATACATGTATATATGTATGTATACATGTATATATGTATATATACATGTATATATGTATATACACATCTATATATATATATACATGTATACATACATATATACATGTATACATGTATATACATGTATACATGTATATACATGTATACATGTATATACATGTATACATACATATATACATATATACATACATATATACATATATATATACATACATATATACATATATATATACATACATATATACATACATACATATATATATACATATATATATACATACATATATATAGACATATATATATACATACATATATATAGACATATATATATACATNCTGTACCTCTTAAAATTTATAGAAAAATTACAGCAATCTCCACCATATTTTTCATACTGAGTTTAAATTATGTTCATGGGAACATCAGTTTGAGAAGCACTGAGTAAACCCATGCCCTATTAGTTTGGTCAATTTATGCACCAATAACATAAACCCCGCCTTGATCCAGCTACACTGGTTCTAATATATTTGCGAAGAACAATAAGACGGGAGCATTCATTTCTAGCAAAGAAAAAGATATTGATTGAACACTTTGGTGCTTACTTTCCCAACTACAATAACTTGACGACTAATATTTTGTCTTAAATG